>DWEI01004205.1:0-11924 GCA_018245875.1 Mysoria ambigua | reverse complement strand
TATTTTATAGTGGGACGTAAACGTAACTGGTGAAACGTGGGAGTATTCTGCATTCCTCTGCTTACCTCTTCGGGGATTATAGGAATGAAGTTACGTTTTTGAGAATATAATTTGTTTTCCTTCATAAAATTCCATTATAATTCAATTATTAAAACAGCCAGAAAGGTTATGAATAATAGCAGAGATAGCCGTTCAAAGCGAAACCTCAATTTGGGAATTGTGGTTAACTCTCCACCGAAATCAATCGAACGTTCAATTACGACCTCAATTAATGGAAACAATAACTCATAAATACGAATTTCACTGATATTGTAATAATATTATATAAATTTAATCCACACGTAGAAGTAAATTAATTTTTTCAAAGCGTGTACAACTTTTCATTTTCATATTTTTGTAAATTCTGCTAATGCTGATTATTAATTTATTTTAATTTAATTAAATACGATATATTTTTCGATAAGATCATGACTTCATTATGACAATATCTATAAAAAAGAGCTTCAGTTACTTAAGCTAAGTTTAGTTTATTTAAAAGACATTTAAAATGATTTTCCTCTGGTTTTATTGTAAATTAATATATGTACATAGGATATAAGTTACTAATTTAAAAAAACTGACTACTAACTAATTAGTAAGTTGTCAGCTAACTACTTATTCAGTTGACACCTTTTAAATAGATAAGGTGACAATATCTGACGACCTGAATATACATACATTCATCAACCCTTTATCGTTCCACTGCTGGAACATGGGTCTCCTCTCAGAATGACAGTGTTAAGGCCTGAATATATTTCACAAGATATAATAAAGTAAATTTTTATAAATACATTTCAATAATACCTACATAAAATACACTTACCAAGTTGAATGTCATTAGAATTTCAGCATTTTAGACAGATTTAAATAAGTAGTTTTTGTTATAATTTTCATAGCATTTATCTCAATTTAATGTTTTGAGTTAGAATTAAAGTTCACTCAGGATTGTGGCGATATCGCTCCTATAGTTACCACAGGCTCAACCCACGACCACAGCTCGTCCATAATAAATGAGAGTTCATACCAACTTTCACACTCGGGTATAAAATAGAAAATTAATCACATTTATACTTTACATTTGAATTATTTGCAATCGCAAATACGATCCTTGTAATAATGAGAAACATATTGGACAAAATGTAACAAACGCAATTTGAAGAAATGAAGAATGTAATAAACGCAATTTGTAAATAAAATTACTTCTAATTAATATGACACGTAAGCACATTTAAACTAAAATTTTCTAGTAATGGCTTGCGGTCTGGATTTATGTTCGATGTATGGCAACAGGACCTCTTGTTTCACAGTGGAACCGTAAACGGAACTGGTATAACGTGATAGCCTACTACATTCCTGTGCTTACATATTTATAATAACAAAGTATAAGCAAAGCAGATGATATCAAACTAGCACAATACATTGAGTGATATATAAATATTAACAATATTCGCGATGAGACCTAAAGCTATGAACAATTAATTCAAGGTGACATTTCTAATTAAATTTGAGCTAAAAAGCATTCGCTCGCACCCGTGTCGGTCGGTAATCGATCACGCCCACGGCGTCCGTCAGGACTCGGGCTTAGCGCTCGGGGAGCAGACTGTTCATAATATATGAGCCTTAACGCCCGCTTTCACACAATGGAACTTAGATCTATAACAAAAATATAATTTTCAGTCGTTATTGGGTACATTTCGAAGTACTTCACTAAATTTGACAGATAATGTGCCACTTCAACTGATAAATACAAATATGTTTGAAACTTGTGTGTTTGTGTTAAATAAATAATTTAGAGCCGTTCATGAAACATTGAAGATAGATTAAATTGTAATCAATCATATTTTAATGACAAGCTCAAAAGATAAAGTTAAAATATAAACATCTAAAAACAATTTTAAACTTTTTATTATACGTCTAAGCCGATTGAAGATCGGATTAACGTACCGAAATATTTTCATTGCGCGAAGTCTGATTAAACGTTAACTAAACAGTAATACCATTATTGCATTATCACGCATGGGCGCGTTAGAATTGTGCAAATTCGCGGGCCAACGTTCCGTCGAGATACGGGGCTTATAATAAAACAATATTAATTATCAATCGACGCTCGGCTAGCTCCTTTGTTCCGTCGCGCGGGCCACGCCGAGCCGTTTAATAACAGAGGAATGCGCACATTGAGCCTCCGCCGTTTTACAGCACTTTTGTTTAAATAATAAATTGGATTTCTATAAACGGAGCAGTATCAAAGACTAGCGCTCGTGCTCATATTAAATATTTCAATTCTCAAGCGAATGCTTCCGTTATTAGCCGAAGCGCCGCCGTCGGTACGTTGGAATGGAAATTCAACTTTTTTAACCATATACTTTGCTCCAGGGCTGGAAAATATGGTGGTAGTTTCAGTTTATGTAGGGACATTTTTTTCGAAAATATTGCAGGTATTTTTTTTAACGTTATGTGAATTTTGATCAGACATTTTAATGTACGTGGCTGGTGTCACAGAATAACGACACGTGTAATAAAGATCACGAGAAATGTTGCCGGGTTGTTTCTGCCAGACACTCGCCTGGAAAAATGACGCAGATAATTTGTGATATACGTGTATTTAATGATTTGAAAATGATAAGTTAAAAAATTCTTTACTTGCTCAATTACGCTAATGCGTGCTAGGATTCATACGTTTCGAGTCAAAGTACTCGAGGCGAGATCCTCGATTCGAATCCCGAGTCGGACACTATAGGGGACTTCTAATTTAGATTTTGTAGTACTGGATCGCAGTCTATATTTGTGCCCGGTATATAATAATGGGCTCACCTAATCAAGTTGTTTATAATGACAATCCGTTTATCAATTATTTATCCATTTTATATATATATTTAAAACTCCGCGATTAATTATTGATAATACTGAATTGTTTACAAGTAAGAAGAAAGGTAAGTGGATTTAGTTCCCCTCGAATTGTCAGCAAACGGGGCGGAGTCAAATCAGTTCGTTAATAAATTCAAATTTATTCGTTGATCAGGCGCGCGTCTCGCTGCTAACGTATTTAAAAAGTGATTAGAAGTTAAATTGACACAATATGAACTTTTTGTCCCTATTTTGGAGCTTAATCAAAAACGAAATTATTCAATTTGCAACGTTCTAAAAGGAAAAATTGCAAAATTCCATTTTATCATGATTGGGCGACGATGTTAAGAAGTTTGAGGGCACTCAGATTACGTATAACGAATTTCAAATATTTAGGTGCCATTATATGAACGTACATTTTCTATATTGGACAGCTACTTGGGTGTCATTTTGGCATAATTTATTTGATATTATTTTTTCATATATTTACGTAAACTAAAAAAACGTAACTACACGTCTGTAATCTCCAAAGAGGTAGGCAGAGGAGTGTACATTCTCAGGTTTTGTTAGATATGTTCACGTATCACTGATAGATGGTAAGCTTATTGACATATACCGGGCACAAACACAAACTCAGAACCGACACTAGAAAATCTAAATTAGGTAAATATTGTAGTGTCCGAACGGGAATCGAACGTGGGACCTCCCGATCGGCTGTCGTATTTGCACCCAACACGACTGAACTGAATTAATTACTTTATATTATATTATATATTAAGTACTTCATTACAAAATATTTGCGAATTATATTGATTGTTAATAAAAATTTCGAAACTTTTGTATTTTGTCATCCAGTGGTCAGTGAACATACCTGGCTGTTCTAGGGTTCTGCGATTCGATTCCCAAATTGAACATATTTTCTATTATATTAATATTTACGCATGCAGTCGCTTACTTTAGGGTCAGATGACCATGGGTGGGTAATGGGTATTATAATTTCATGAATCACTATAAATACTTAATAAATAGAAATATCTTTGATGTAAAAGATATTTTTATTTATTAAGTATTTATAATAAATCATGAACTTATAATATTAGAAGGTTTTCTACGGGATAACTGATTATTTTGATCGTTTGAGAGTTCAAAGTGTAATAATAATCTACTATTATCAGGTAACTAATAGACGCTGTGACCTTAGAATTAACATTTTCCGTTACGATAAAAATAAAGTCTCACTAAATCTAAGTTTATTTCAAGTAGCTACATAAATATTTAAAGCTGTTTCTCTTATCTAACACAAATACTAAAAAATAAATGATGTAGCTTTTCCGACCAGATATATACAAGTACGCAGAACAGTTCAGATATTTCAACAAAGGAGTCTGCGATCTCGATCTATAATATCAACCTTGTTCTAGACCGCGCAAACACAAAATTCGCATCGTTTACAAAGAGAATTGAGATTAAATTTACATTGTTGCTTTTACGGCGAAGATTCTACGCGTATTATGGTAAGGTATTCATGAACGCAAACGTTCAGTCCCGAAGGGCGCGCGGTGCAGCGCTCCGCAGATATGCGGAATCGTACGCGAGCTAACTTATGATAATCACTTAGTAGATAATTCGCCTGCGGCCGAGCCATGAGAGCCTGGCACTTCATGATTACGATTTTTTATTTTTCGCATCGCGTTTTTATATTTTTTTTATGTTTGACAATTACTTACTGGTTAAGAATTAAAAATGTGATAAATACGACGTATTACTTTGCTTGAACAGTATTTTTCTATATAAAAAATAAATAACAAGAGATATGGACGTAAACGTAACTGATGAATCGTGGGAATGTTCTGCATTACTCTGCCTACCACTTCGGGTATTTCAGGCGGAACGTTACGTTTTTTTACAAGCGATATCTTTAGTATACAACTATTATATCAAGTATTAGTCAAATGCAAGCATATTGCTTAAGAAAAAAACTATTTGTTCTTGTTGGGAAAAATATACGACTTTTTATCAAAGGACTTAAGATCTTCCTTTTATTAAAGGAAAAATCTGACCTCTTTAGACACGCAGTTATTTCGATCAAAGTAGCACATCTACATTAGAAACAATTCGTAGAAATTTAGGAGCCAATAGTAAAAATGACATATGCATGAGCGAAAACAATTAAATCATTTGATAATAACATGATGCAAACAATCCTTAGAATTCATTATCTATGATTTATAGAACAGAATTCTGTATTACAACCCTGACACGATTTATGTTTCGAGTTATTAGCTCACAACTCAAAATACATCCACACCACATTCTGACTTACGAGTAATAACAATTTATTGTTATGGCTCTACGCTTTTAATATAATTTGAATATAATAGATGTTGAGGACATTCTTGAAAGCCGCAACGTATTTTCATATTGTACGATCTGTGTTCTTTAAATTAAACCACGCAATATAGTAATGTGCTTGATAATATTTTTGATATAAAAGCTTAAATAGTTATAAGTTTTATCATACTAATGTACGTTGTAAAAATCGACCATTATCGAATAGCACAATGTAGCAGACAAGGTAGAAAACATTGAGGACTTCAATTTGACGATATATAGCAATATGTTATAATTTATTTATAAGATTTTTATAATGAAAACCAGTGTTTCCAGTAATTATTTTAAAATAAAATAAAACCCGTAAATATTTTAAAATCGTCGCATCCGACTTCAACTTTCTGTCTTTTCTTTCCAAGAGCTTTCTGCACTTTTTGCCAGCACGCGTTCTCCGTTGTAGAACCATATTCCCACAGTTACTACAATTATTTAATATCAATAACAAAAGTAACATATTTTCTACAATGTTTGATATTTTATAATATTTCCTTGTAGCAACTAGGTCTCAATTCAATCTAAACTTCGCTGTTGACACGGAGAACTTCAACAATCTTAATTTCTGAACTATGTGACGTCCGAACTGCCCGTCGACACAAAGGGTGTCAGTCAATTGGACACCGGAAGGCGAGACGCCGGTCCAGCGACCGCAGTGCCCTCGGGCGCGTTCCACTGGTCAAAAGCGTTTCACTGAACGCCTGCTGCCCTGGTACGCGGTTTCTTAGCAGGACACAATTAAATTATAAATATTGGAGAATAATATATATTATATTGAAATTATACATTTTATTAAGAAGTTTGATACTAAAATATGTAATTATAATTGACGAATCAAACGTAACAATAGAATGTGGCAGTGTAAGCTCTTCTTGAACTGTCCTTAACCAAAGCGTATCAGTCAATTTGACATCGGAAAGTATGACGCTCGTTAAACAGCTCAAAAAGTCGAGTTGGAAAGATCTCTGTAGCCACAAAAAAGCTTCCGTAATACTATATAAACCTAGGTTATTGATTACGTAAGTACATTAGATGAATAGAATGTTAGACAGTATATAAAGACTGTCTAGAATTACTTGAAATATTCTTTTGATAGTACTCCTTTATAAATATGCGGCCATGGAATAATCTCAATTTGGAGGTAAACGAGATACGAATGTACCTAACAATGTGCTTTGATTTTAAGACAGAAAATGATTTGGTATTTATCATTATAGTATGACGCACCATTTTAAATTTTTAAATCACCGCATCGAAGAAAAAACCGTTTATTTACATTTTATGCTTTGAACTCGTTCTAAATTGACTTTGTACACAATTCATGGCAAATTTCTAGAAAATACACAAGCTATGAGCATTTTCAGCGAAAACTCACGAGCGTCGTTTTTTAAGAATTTTGGTATTTTTAAAATACACTCTGTAGTTCTGTAAACTAAGATGTTATTTATTACGTTATTCACGATATTCCGCCGATAAAATACGTTATATACATAATCATACACTTATACTATATAACGACATATTCATATAATGACATATTCATGTAAAAATATACCCAGATAACGTTATATTTGCAGAACGATAAATTATCGAACACGAGGCATGTTTAGATAATCTTTTTATACATTATCCGAACTAGTAACAAATACAATATTTGTGATATACATACCGAATTTTTTGTTGTATCATCCATCAATCTATTTCATTTTCAATTTACTGACCGATTAATAATGATCGCAAATATTCCTTGTTATTTAATTTTAGAACAAAGTTTAATTTAGTTATAATACTGAATACAATTTGACTATAACATCTTTGAACAACTGCACACACGACCATGTAATCCCAAAGTATTAAGAAAGCTCGTGTAATGGTCTATGTTAATACACTGAACATATTATTATGGCGATTTAGACATTTTAACATCTAGACGCAGATAAGTTATTTTGGGATCATCACACAAATATTTATTATGAGTAAGAATCGAAACCTTTAGACCAGATCAGCAGTCAGACTATTTAATTTATTCGGATAAACAGTAACGATAAATAAAAGCAAGAATTACGATAGAATATATATCAAGTTACGTGTAATAATTAATTTAAAACGTTGGAGCGTCTTTAACAATATAACAATGCTATGCCGCGAGCTGTTACGACTACGCAACTTGTGTAAACTTCCCCGTGTAGCGAAATAACTTACCTCAGACGTTACACTTGACTTGTTCACATTGTGTTGTTATGATTCATCTACGTTTGCTTTATCGGGTATTTTATGATATTTCATATTATAGTAGTAGTACCACATTTCTCTGGCTACCGCTTTGAAGATAACAGGCGTGATTTTAAGTTTTTTAATGTAATATTGCAATTTATGTATATAAACACATACATATACATAATTTAATGACATTGCATAAATTAATTATTTCGTGAGTTAATTATCTTGTGTTACTGAAAATTTAGTAACTCGATTCTAACGGTGCCGTTTCGTTGATGAGATGTCACATATTTTGTTGTCACATTTGTACAATTTTATTGCATACTCGAATAAATAACAGACTTTAGTGAGTTTCCCAAAGAAAGATGATTATATTAGCCCATAATTGGATGTTTACGCGTCAAATACGTCTCTAATTCGATTTTACAAATCAACTTTGTTTTTCATTCGTAAACCTTAACAGGACTGATGTTCATATTTTTCGCTACATACCGTATATTTACTCAAATACGACTATATGGTCACTGATTTTAAAACTTCATTATTTAAATACGTAATAACCATTTATTGCATTTTAGCTTGATTTTTAAGTTAATAGATGTTTTATCAACTAATACTTTAATATATAATTTGACTTTAAAACGATAAAGCTTTTGTTCTATTAACTTCTGAATACCGACCGTGAGGAACGATAAAGCCAATAATTCGTCCGGGAAACACCATCCTGCAGGATATTATGACTGAAAAGTTTCGCAGCTACGAGTATACCGATACGTGCTACCTCCGGACAAGTTTGTATAGACGGCTCCCGTTCGTGTGTTCGTGACTAATAAAAAGTTATCCAACGTCGATGCGAATCACCAGTGCTAATATATTTTTCAACGTGCATTTTTCATTGTAAATTGAAACGGTCCGCCCTGTGGTCCAGGTGCTGCGAGCCTGACTGACGGGCGCAAGTACTCGTTCTGTGGCTGGGTGGAAAAAAGGTGTCTACAAGAATAAATAACTATAAGTAATTCACTAGTTGTCAAGTTGCTATATTATAGGTTCTGAGTAGTTTGAGATCAAATGACAGGATGTGGAGATATACCAAAATGTCAAGAAATATGTATTATAAAGGAAATTAATATAGTAAATTGTATGGCATCTCCGAGTTACAATACATATAGTCAACGTTATTAAAATATTAACTACATCCCGAATTTGCGATCACAGGCTCATATAAAAAATAAATAATTGATCTTGGTCCTTTCGTTCCCTTATGTACATTTTGTGTTATTCGAAACCAAAACAAGTGGAGAGGTCTCGATTACAAATGAAGGTAATAATATGAAGCTCTCGGGAATCAGGTCACCGTGGTCGGCTAGGACGGCAAAGTACGAACTTAACGCTCGTTGTTCTGGGAAAAGCTCCGGATGCAACCGGAGAAACAAGCAGTCCTATGATGAAAGGTAACAATGGTGTTTTAAACTGGTCCTAGGAAAAACGTTTCTGTTGTTTGTAACTCCAACGTGAAACAAGAAGAGAAATAATAAATGTACTAATTGAGTAACAGTATGGCTATTAAGTTTTAATTATGTATCTACATACATAGTTTATTTCTCATGTTTCGAAATTAATTTTATATAAGTAGTTGTGGATTTTAAAATAAAACTATTTATAAACCATGTTTGTAATCGTATTGGGTATCAACACAGTACATAATTGATATTAATAATTATATTATCTAACCAATAATTTATCAATGTTTTCATTTGAGATGTTCGCGCCTTCTATCGTATCCACCAGAAGTAACAGAAATAATTTAATGTAAGCATTTCTGACGTACATTACATTACGGACCATAAGTAAGCGACTACTGAATTCGTACAAAATTAAACAACTTTCGACGATTATGTAAATCCTTCACAAACGAATGGCTCTGAGTTCATTCAAATTAGACTTACGACTACCGCCTGATAATCAGCTTTTTACGACTAAATTATATGGAAACCTTATGCGTACTTTATTTGCTTGTAAATGTCTGCAATGTATTGCTTAATTTCTATCATCAGCCTTTGTAGGTCTAATCGGCGCCACTAAGGTCCTGAGCCTTCCGAATCCAGCAGTACCACGCTGTCTTAGTTTTATCATTATAACGACATTTTAAGTAAAAAATAATGTAGTTTGTCACTTAAAAAATAATTTAGATAAATTCATCTTATAAAAAAACTTGCTAATAGTATGAGATCCTTCTATGCACAAATGATAAATGCTAGATAATTATTAACGTATAGGTACTGCTTCAATATTATAACTGAAAAATGAAAATCGAACAGGATTCACGTACAACCGTAAAGATAAAGTTAACATTTGGGATGTCATATTTATGTTCAAAAATATTATTTCTCTTCATAGTATTATCTTTATAAAAATTATCCATATTTGAATACTGCTTAAATGGGACTTTAATTCAATAAGCAAGGATATAACAATCAAATTGGATATACAAATTCCAATAACGCTGAGCTCCAAAGAGCGTGAATCCCAAGTGATTGTGTGCACGTCTAAGAAAATTGAATTATACAGTCCGAACTAATTAATATCTGTTTGCCGGGTGAACCGCAAGGCGCCAAGATGGGCGGTCATCCTCGAGATGGTCCAGGATAAGTGACTTACGGTTCTCTGTTTGACTGCTGCGTGTAATGGGGATGAGGGTCGTTCGTTTAAGTTTACCCTTCCACTTTGTTGGCGCGGTTTGAGGTTTGATATAACACGGGGTCTGTGTCTCGATGTCTCGCGTATATTACTAAAGTTCATGTCCATTGGCCGCATTTTTTTCTTTTAGTTTGTTAATTCTCTTCTAGTTTATAATGTAAATTTCACACCTGTCATCCCCGAAGTGATAGGCAGAGGCATGCAGAACACTCCCACGTTTCACCGGGTAACGTTTACGTCCCATTATGTAATAAGTGGTGAGCCTATTGTCATGCAGCGGGCACATATCCAGACTCCGAACCACTACCAAAATTCTAATTACATTTTCCAGTAGAAAATTTTCTAATTAGAAATTTTTTAGCGTTCGATCCGGAAACCTAACCCGGGACCTCCCGATCGGCGGTCGCACTTGCAACCAACACGACCAACGAGGCAGTCTTCTAGTTTATAAAACTTATTAAATTCTACTTACCACGTACGGAACCTGGCATTATAATATGTATGTATGTAAGCATTCTTTTTAGCATCTAATAATGAATAAGTAATATACTAGTACAATTATATGTCAAGAAAACTACAGTATTAACAAACATAAACAGTTACGATAACGATTGTGCAGTTCGATACGATACAATATCTAATACTTGTGTTGTGTCTCAATGAATGTATAACAGTTCCATCGAAAGGGTTTCAAATTCAATATCTCGGCGAAGCCGTGTTACTGTGAAAGTGTTTTATTTAGCGTTTTATCGCCAAGGATTTGGAAAATGGAGTCGCGCTGTCAATGATAATGGTACAATTTCCTCTCGTTCAGTCGATTGCATTACGCCGATGCAGACTTCGGATATCCTTTACGATAGCGTCGATTGTAAATATTGTTTTCTATTTAAAGTTAACTATGCATAAGATGTATAATATATAGTAAATGTAAATAAATTTGTATGTTCACTCTGAAAATGTAATAGACTTAAACGTAACATCACGCCTGTAATCCCCAAAGAGGTAGGCAGAGGTATGCATGCATGCCATGCATCGGGCACATATCCAGACTTCGAAACACTATCAGAATTCGATTTAGATTATCTAGCAGAAAATTTTCTAATTAGAAAATTTTGTAGCGTTCGACCCGGGAATCCAACCCGGGACCTCCCGATCGGCAGTCGCACTTGCAACCAACACGACCTACGAAGCAGTCAAAATGTAATAACAATGTGTAAATCGGTTATGAGTGTTGGAGTAATGTTCTAAACTATTTTTTTATTGTTTTTTTAGACCACTTTCATTATTCCACTGTTGGAATACGGATCTTCTGTCAGAATGAAAGCGTTAAGATAATTTGCCACGTTGGCCAAGTACGAGTCGTCAGAGTCAACACGTCTGCCAATATAATTTTTTAAGAACTCAAAAGTTGTATAATATTTAACGTGTTTGTTAAGTATTATCAGAATTGTCGTCCTCTAAACACATTTGGGCAAATTACAAGTAATTTGAATAATTACATTGCTCTCCCTTAGAAATATAATGTAATGATAACTGTAACAATGAACACATCGTAGCCACTGTAGTGATCTGTGCCGGAATGTTCCGACTAAATTGGCACTTCCTTTCATATTTGCATAAAGGGGTTCGTGTCTATGAAAGGGTGAAATCTCGGTGATTTTTCTTAATCCCCAATCAGCGCCCTCATTTTAATGTAAGGGATTTAACATAATGAGTAAACATATAAAAATATTATTTAA
>DWEI01004204.1:0-11924 GCA_018245875.1 Mysoria ambigua | reverse complement strand
CAGGTCTCTCGGAATGAGAGGTCTAATTTCAAACCACTAGGCTATCACTGCTTCACTGTGACCATAATCATCATCATTAATTCTTTATTGTTCTGTTGTTGTATGTACTTAATAGTTTATTTAAGCTAATGTATTGTACTTGCGACCCATGTATTGTAACTTTCCATACTCCTTGTACGTAGTGTGTAGGTAAAAATTTTCTTACACAGAAATTCCTTACGGTGTAAATTTAAATAAAGATAAAAACACAGAAGATCCATGTGTATCCTACAGCAAATCTAAACTCAAAGTAGCAAGTATTACAAAGAAAACTAAAATTTAAAGTTAACAAACATTAAACGTAAACTGGAGCTTAGTTGTAACTCCATGAATTGATGTATTCCGTGACATGTCCTATTTCAGTAAATGTATTCTCATTCGACACAGTGGCGCAGTTGCAGAATTCTTGTTTCGCATCGGTTCAGGTGGCGGGTGTCCGACACGTATCTTCTCGCCAGTCGGAATTTTTGTCGAGATCTCGTCTTGCTATTTCTGAACGAACTGAGCATTTTTAAGCAACAGTAGGCAATGTATTGTAACACAAGCTTTCACGCTCCTTGCTGAATAATGATTAGTTAAGGTGGCGTGTATAAATTTTATATGTATTTGGGTACAATATTTCTGGCTGTACTTAATTTAGACTTAGTTGGTTGTGTGAGTTACACTAAAATATTATTATTACTACAATCATGCAAGACGATTAATTATTCTTTATCGAAACGCAGAATATTACACAGTCAAGTGACTCGCCAATTAGCGAAAACATATTTCTGTATATTCGAGTGCGAAACGAATAAAAAGCAACCTCAGTTCCGTCGTAACAATTTAACATGAGAATGTGTATGTCAGGTGATGCGTCAACGTTGACAACCTTCAGGGCGTATTTGCATATAAACAGAGTAAGTGCTAATGCTATGTGAAATAATTAATGCGGTTTACATATTTTCGCACTAGAGTTCGAAATGCATTATTCGCTATTGCCGCTATGATTATTTTTATGTATGTATAACACACAGTCACATATAGGTACACTCACACAAACACGCACATAATCTAATCAAAGTCAAAATCCTTGCGCATACCTCTTTAAAAAATGTGCGTTTTAAAATTCATGTCACTTGCTAGAACGAATATCGTGAGGAAACCTGCATTTATTCTTTAATATACTCTAAAGTGACTCATTCTAAGAATAGTTTTTTTTCCAACAGAGAAAGTGTAAAAAGGCTGATAATGGTTAAGACTTTTATAAATATTATTACAAATTTATACCCATGTCGGCTTTTATTCATACATATGTAGATATCCGTTCTAGGGTGTATGCCACGACTTGACAAAGATAACTTAGGACGCCCTCCAGCTAAGTGAAGTGACGATACGTAAAGGGACTGGCTACGGTTACCTACGAAGGGCTTAAGATCGATCTGAGTAACTTGTTACTGGGGAGAACTATTTTCACTCCTGAACGTAAAAGATATCTGAAGTATAAAGATAGATACAACGGCATTTTTAAAATATTATCAAATACATGTTCACATACAGCGTTCATAACGCTGTATGTGATTTCCGCTTACAATCTTTACAAGTATACTTTACTCCGAGTTTAAAAGTAGTCTTGTATCGCCGCTCTCTATACGGATGCACGCCGGCTGATTTATACAAGCCGATATCCGCGCGCGCCGGTCCCAGCCCCAACAGTTTCCAAATAAATGATCCCCAACTGCAGCACATAATGGACCAGAGATAGATTCACTTTTTAAAATGTAGCCTGTATTTAAAATGTACTCTTTGCACCTAGATAACGGAGTGCGGAATGAATACTTCGTGTGAGAAAGAGTGCGGATCTAATACTTTATGTAAATAATAATGGAGATCTAAAACTCTATGTAACCATATGTAACGTTGTTGAAAATCTTGGATTCATATCCAAAAATAATATTCATTATTATCATAATTATTACTTGTCTTATGAATGGTCCCTTAGTCGTATTTTTTGACTCTTCAAGTTCCTTGTTAACATTACGACGTAACATTATACCCGTAATCCCCGAAGTGGTCAGTAGAGGAGCGTAGAACACTTCCATTTTTCACCAGTTATGTTTACATCCCACTATGAAATAGGTAGTGAGCCTATTGCCATGCATCAGTCAAGTGTATGGCAATAGGCTCGAAAATCTAAGTTTAACAGTGTCCGACCCAGGAATTGAACCCCTTTTGATCGGCAGTCGCGCTTGCAACCAACACGACCGAAGAGCCAACAAAAAATATTAAAAATATTCATATTGCTCATTATAAAACTTCAATATGTAGTTCGTTGAAAACTAACACAACCTGCTTATTTTTTATTTACATGTTGTTTTTACGCACAGAAGTCACACGTGACATTTTACGATCAGCATATAACCACTTCGATCCGTTTGTACTCCGATTGACATAAGGTGCGCTGAAATCCGTGTAGCTCTCTCCCGCTAAAAGCTTCCTCCAACCTTCAGAATACATTGTAACCTCATTATATTAACAGCGCAGCGCTCGCGAGCACTCTTCCTAACAACCTGAAGCGACTGCGTTCGGTTTACGAGCTTGTTCACGTGGAAACAGGATGCGTGTGCCATTCACACTATCAACTTTGTTATAATTGTCATCTTTCCATCAGTGTTTAGAGACTATATGGGTCTTCGACACCGATCCAGCTATTGGAAAAGGAAATCGGCCATAAAAGTCCGAATAAATGTAGTTTGAACATCATAACGGATGTGAAATCAATGTGCCAGCCAATGCGAGCCAAGCCGCCATATTGACTCTTCTCACCGCAGCCACAGCCGACAGCCAAAGGTGGGATAGCATCAATAAAAGCCAAAGCCAGCCAGTTTGCATATTCTATCCGATTGCGAATAAAGACACAGTGATAACTCTGTCCATTTTTTATTTCACTCCGTTAATAACATGTTATTTTCGTTTATTCCCTATATTTTCTTTTGAACTCAAAGTAAAATTAACTAATGTTAGACTGTAATCTATAAGTGTCCCGCGAGTTGACACAGTTGTTGGTAATAGTGGAAGTTACCATCTTAGGTACTTTCTAACACCGCGGAATCGGTTGGAGAAAAATTGTCTATCTATTTATTTTATTGAAGGCTTACTTTCAATACAATTATAGGTGTAAACCTAAAGATATTTAACATAATTATAAATCATAATTTACAGAATGATTACACATAATTAATGGTTTCACGAGTCATGACATTACCAATATAAATTGAGCCCTTTGAAACCTAATAAATGCTGGGTTAAGATCACAATAACAGCGCGACGCAATCAAATATACGCTTTTAAATTAACTAGAAAATACTGTTTTCTTAATTTAATTTAAAGTTGCATCAAAGAAATGAATAGTTTAAAAAATTACAGTACTTTGTGTAAACTATGATATAAGGGTCACCTCACGTATCTACATATGCAAGTAATGTGAGTTAAACAACATACAATTACAGTTATATGTATTAAAAATTATAAAGCGGCTTCAAGTGATTATTAAAATTAAACTAAAGTTAATAAATTAAAATTGTGATTTAATAAGATATTATGCTTGACATGGCAGAGGTATTATTGTTGTACATACGTCGTTATAATAAAAAGTATGTGAAGATATGTATGTATATATGTAACTCTAAAATTCCAAAATGTAAGTACATTTACCTTTAAAAACAACGTTTAATCTCTTCATCGTCATCACCATCAGCCTATTCTCGTCCACCGCTGGACATAGGCCTCGCCAATAGCACGCCACTGAGTTCCATCTTCAGCTCTTCGCATCCAACCACCGCCAACCACTTTTCACTCAGCGAGCTATGGAGAAGGCTATGCTCGGCGTGTCTCTGAAGGATCAAATCCGAGACGAGGTGATCCGAAAGAGAATTAAGGTTACCGACGTAGCCCAACGGATCATCAAGCTGAAGTGGCAGTGGGCTGGTCGCATCTGTCGCAAGACAGAGAACCGTTGGAGCAGACGTGTTCTAGAGTGGAGACCACGTCTTGGCACACGTAGTGTAGGACGCCCTCCGGCTAGGTGGAGTGACGATATAGGAAAAATTTAATTTCACACTAATGAAATACTGAATAGAATAACAATATAAGAGTATTGTTATAAGAAAATGTATACACAAGTTGTACACTCTAAATCATACCACACATACATACATTAATATTAATTTCTCCTTTTATTTCCTCGAAGGAAAATAGTTCTCGATGCGCAAGTAAAGACTTTTGAAACTTGTTATGAGACTATACAAATATATCACTAAGATTACGAACAGTTTAATAAACGGAGGAGCAATTTTATTTCGACCTTTGATTATCGAAGTGTTTCTAAGACGGAATCTTACCCGAATCTTCTTATATTTTCATACTACTTTCCCATATTTCTTACAATTTAATAAGAACGAAACAAACTACAAAAATCATCCGTAAAACCGCTCAGCTCTCAGCGACGCCTGTGTTCGTGAACCGCCAAAATTTTGTTACAAGACGAAAATACAGTTCGAGAATTTGAATACAATTTTTGGTTGGGTGCCAATAACGCGGAAGTGCCAAGTTATGTTTCTTGAGTTTTAGTTTTTTTTTGTGTGCAAACAATAAATTTTTAAAACTTTCAAATTGTGCAGTTCACAGACTAATGAAAAGAATACAATATGAAACTTGTGTTCATGTGACGACAGAGACGCATGTAAGAGACACACTTTAAGTCTGTAATGATAGACACATTTTCACAGTCGGTCTTTTCTGTTTACCCCTTATGGAACCCCTGCGTGACGATAATTATAGCAATGGTGAATCTTTCAAATCTCAGCATTGAATATTCTAAATATAACTTCTATAATCTCCAATATCCCTCAAGTCGACTTATCTAGTACGTGTATTCTGGGAGAAGACTATTTTCGTTCGGCACTGGTCGTAGTTATGTCAATAATACGTCGTCCAGTGTCATCATATATTACGTCCGTCCGTACAAATGTCCTGAAGCTGAAATAGCAACCATTTGTAGTGTCGGGTAACGTCTAAGACCATTTCAACTTATTGTCTCCTCACATTTATTCCTACGCAGTATATACTTTTAGATCAACTTACTACCGAATTAGAACTCGCGCTTAAATATTCCTGTTATACCTTGCAAATACTAACAATAATCGTGTTTGTGTATTGAATTTTATTACTTTCCTTTGTACTGAGGACTTGTTCTTAAGGCCACATATTGTCACACCATCATGCAGAGTATCCTACTGGGTAGGTACTCGTATCTAGCGCAAACAGCGCTTCAAGCGCGCTCGCCAGCTCACATTCATATATTAATGTTTCTGTGGCAAACTTTTTGAATGTTGTCACAAATAAAGCTGCACATGGGAAACAGCGCACCGCGCACCGACAACAAAGGGGCACATTTCGTGTGACAGTAATACGCGATTTTATTCGGGTGCCTTCATGTTTGGCGGGCGAGTTGAACGGGCCCGTGTAAATATTTGTTAGATTCAGCGTCCGGTGCGCGCGAGGCGTGGGACCGCACGTTCGCCGCGCGCGGCTCCCGTCCATTGTAAATATGCATAGCGTACGACGTTGGCGCAAACTTTTAATTCGGCGGCTCTCGGCTAATGAGTAAAACCCTTGAAATATTAACGACCGCCGCGCATTCGCTGAGCCGTGTGACCTAAAGCCGTTTTTGATCTGTCTAATGCAACAAGCACATAATGAACGCCACCAAAATTGAACCGCGAATTAATTTGCACTACTCATTAATGCGGTACACAGTTTTAGCACACAAACGATATTATTAATAATTTTAGGTTTACGTTATGAGGTTTATCGTCAAATTGTGTTCCGTATTATTAGGCAACAAATAGAATAATAATGTAATATAGAGGTACTGTGAAGTGGAAATTAAATATGTAACAATGTACATGCTATAATTATCAATTTGAATGTTAATTGGTGTATCTGAAACTATCAATGTGGTATGAAAAAAGCTAAAAGGGTACATGTAAGTAAATAAATCCGCAATTTTATTGTCATTTATTAAGCAACGTTGAAAGTAAAGATAAGGTTGTGACTACTGTAAAAGGGGTTGAAATGTGTTACTGTTACGTTATAATGTAAGTTTATTCCACATTATTGTAGCTTAAGAGGGGGATATACCTGTATCTTTTTTCCTTCGAATGACTGTGACTCTCCTCCTGTGTGACCTCCTATGTTTCCTCTTGACTGTGTTTATTTCGTGACTTAATAGCGACTTTCGACGTTAGAAGCGGCTATACCGGCTATTGTTTTTTTATCGGACCATTCAGCCAGTCATCCCGGGAAATAGCAATATCTGTAGACGCATATCGAGATAGGAATCGGAAGGTATGGGATAAGCCCTTATATCTTTTTTTTGTCTAAGACCTAGTACATTCCAAGTTCTGTTGTTAAGTCAAGTCAAAGAAACCATCTGAAAAGTTTTAGTGCGGTAAAAATCCCTACATTCCTTTTTGGGTGGAGTAACCCCATGTCGGGATACAGGTAATAGGCGTAATGCACAGGGTAAATGCCCTGGCCACATCTAAGGAACAGCGTATACTATGCGAGCATGTGCCGTATGCCCAGCGTAGGGATTATGGGCATAATCCCTCAGGCCTATTACGGCAGTGGACTGCAGTAGGCTGCTGATTTTTATTTTTTTCCCTTTATTGTACAACCAAAAAAGAAGGTAGATTGTACAAAAGGTTTACTTAATGCCTAGTGGCATTCCCTACTACCCAACCTTAGGTGATGGTGAGAAAATGGCAGTATACTGTAACAAAGAAAAAAGAATAAAAATGGTGATGAAAAATTCCATGATAATGATGATGAAAAATCAGATAAAGTTAATGATTAAAAATCCCAAAAAACGTAGCTTCACACCTGTAATCTCCGAAGAGGAATGCGGAACACTTCCACATTTCACCCGTTACGTATACATCTCACTATGCAACACGTTACGTTTACGTCCATACATGCAGATTTTCAGTTGTCCGACTACCATAGCACATATAAGGTCTGTCTGTTATGGAATCATATCAGCGTGAGCTGAGATGGCCGAAATATTTACTCAGAAATTTAAAGTTTATTCAAGAATAATCAGTGAGCGTATAACATTAATTGGTAGCCAAAACACCGCAAAACATTTCACTAGACGCTTAACGTGCATAGAATGTTTGAAAAATGCGAAACTATCTAGAGAGAGTGCGCCGCCCGTGCTCCGCGTGCCGCATGGGGACTTACCAAGTGGAGGTACATTGTGGCGACTAGCCACTTACAACAACATCGGATAGAGCGATCGGGATACTCAACAATGTTGAAATATCAAATTAAACGTTCTTATTTTGGGACTTAACTACGTAAATAATATACATTTGAACAGAGTGTAGGTTTGTTGCTATGTGGATTTGCGCTTTATTTAATCGTAGATGCAAATCGCCGTAGGGCGTGGTCTGGCTAGGCTACATGGCTATACTACGTACCCTGGCTTGCTATGGCTAGCAGCGTGGGCTGCCTTTCGCACCGGAAGGCTGTACTCCACGATATCCAACCCGAATGCCCTGCGTGGGGATTATGGGCATGGCCTCAAATGAGGCCTATGACCAACTGTGGACTGCAATAGGCTGATGATGATCCGTTTAACATCGTTTTTCTAACTTCTACTCACACATATCAATTAAAATATATAAGGGTTACGCTAAATCTATTGTAGTCGATTATAAATAATATATTGAGAGATATAATGAATATAAATGATATATTATATGAGAAGTTCAAAGATGTTATAATAATTTATAAACATAATGCATTTATATTTATTTGTTTCAGATAGCATTTCGAAATTCTAGTTACTTTACATATTGTCACATCTTTTCCAATAGATAGAGAGATTAAGGATTTTCACCCGATACGAACTTGGCGGAGTTCCTTTGAAAGAAAGATCTTTTACAGATTTTTATTATTGACACTTTTCATAAAAAAAAAAACTATTTTAATAAGCGAATTAATCGACTGTG
Organism: Mysoria ambigua; assembly: GCA_018245875.1. NCBI lineage: Eukaryota > Metazoa > Arthropoda > Insecta > Lepidoptera > Hesperiidae > Mysoria > Mysoria ambigua. Next base: position 3,828 of record DWEI01004204.1, on the reverse strand, counting down.
TGCTGAACATTTTACAATTGGTTATGTGTAATGGATACTCGGTAAGATAATGACGAGCGAAAACATCGGAGCGTTGGACAATAAAGTTGAGCCTTTGATACAACCTAAAACAACATACGATTGGATGTGTTAGCGCGCGGGAAGTTTCGAAACAGGTTCAAATTGTACGATTTGGCGGTTGAGATCTGCGATAGCGAGCTACGAAACGATTCATTATTAGGTTCACTCTAATATCTGAAATCTATATGAACCCTCCTATTATGAGAGTAGACCCCTGTTCCAGCAGTAGCACGATAAAAGGGTCGAAAAATATAATCTGTAATACCGCATAAGACTCCCGAGAATTGATCGACATATTTATACAAAAGAACACATTTTTATTGTGTACTGTAATTAATGTGCGCACTGGTTGGCTTTGTCGCTTAAAAGCGATTTCTTTCAAGCAACCCGTAACAATTACAGGAGACGTCGGGACGAACGTGTCTCAGAAAGCCGCGCCTCCCTCATTATGTTTCATCTATTGATCTCTTAGCAGCACCTACGCGTGTAGCCAAGCGTGGCGGCGGGCGACCAGCCGTGAGATACGCCAATAATCGGAGCTTAATAAATTATACGTATAATGGATTGTTATAATCGAGTCTTATAACAATAGCGTGGTAACAGTGTGCGCAATTAACAATTATATTTCTCGAAAATAAATCAAAATAGATACTAGAGTTTCTTTTGGGTGGAAGGATATAAGTAAATCTGATATAAAGTCGAGTCTATTAACATATATCAGACATAAACTCAGACTCGCCGCTACTAATAGAATTTGTATTTAGAAAAATGCCGGGATTTGAACCGAGGACCTCGCAATCGGCAGTCGACATCGCCACCAGTCAATCTACGAGGCAGTCAAAATACTCGTATACATATAATATATAATAACGTACAGTAAAAGTTACAATGTATCGTCCATCTGTCGCCTCTGGCGCTGTGCTAATTAGCGTGGAGGATGTACAAAGGATAATGTTCCATGAACGTATCGACTGTAATCTATCGTATATTGTGATTGTATTAAACAAACCTTTCCTTAGTTTCAATGTTTCAGTGATATCAAATTTACGGTGAGGTTTGTTTGTTTATCCTTGTATCAAGTGAGCGGTACTTGAAGAAGAATTCCGATCTCGATGATTATCAGCTTGCCTATATCCGCTCGTAGACATAGGCCAGCCTTGTGGAGTTTTTGCCTGTAATTTTCACACTGGGCATACAGGTTGGAGATTCAAGAATATGGCTTGCCTCACTTCCTACGCTACTGACGACGGCGGCCAGGCCATGGGGTATTTAGCCGTACTAGCGCAGTGTGTGGTATGTCAGAGAAGAACTACTTGTTATTCGGTGTTAGGACAGACAGAAACCTTGGCAAGGAACTTGGCACGGCGAAATAACATCAAAGAATATTCAGCCACATATTTCTTTAATAACACATTTTTAACACAAACCCTTCTCATATTATCTTTTGTACTTATTATTTAGTAAATCCTCAGTATATAAATTCTTGTGTCATCGAACATATATAAGCTACTATAAACCGATAAATCCTCACAACAGCGATAGGACGAACAGACGGCTTAAACTGAACTACATACATATTCTTATATCTGATAATTAATCACATCCGATTTCATATTGTGTTCCCGCCTAACCGTTCGAGACGTTACAAATACGTTGTTCAGTGATGTATCACATTATTTTCGTAGCGACTAAGCCACGGGCGGTGCCGTGCGCTTTGATTCACGGACGTTCGCGTCCGAGAAGCGAGTTCGCCGGTCCGGCTCACAACGGGCCCAGCGCGACGGTCGCAATATACCACGGGCGGAAGTTTATTTCAATTGTCGCGAAAGTTCACCCGACTTCGGCTCCGCTGCGAAACTTCGACAAAGTTTTATATATTTTCGTTACAGTGACGACAATTGTCTAATCTATAATAGAGAACCGAGAATAGCCGAGTATTTCATTAATGCTTGGTACATTTTGATATATCTAAGAAGGAAACTGTCATTTTCATGTAGTGGAGTAGACGGGCCGAGTGAGTCAAACTCATTTATTGTCAAATGTTTCGTGAGCGTTAAACACGACTAAGTGTTACGTCGACGCGACTCGTGCATGTTTTTTCGGTTTCGGACCAGTTTCGGACCTACACGAGGCCCTTCCTCATTAGCTCCCGCCGATCGCAGCGAGGTCGCGCCGGAGACCAGAAACCCCAACCAGGGCCATCCCGAAATAAACATACGTAAGTCTAGTCCGCTTATTACTTAGTCAAAGTCCAACTCATTTATAATGAAATATAGATAGAAAAAAAACTTCCTTGTAATAATCGAGAATAGAATCAAGGGAACACCAAGCCTGTGATCCTCGCCGGAGTTGGCACAGGAGAGGACATTCGCACGTTTCACCAGGTACGTTAACTTTTATAATGGAATAAAGAGGGAATTATTATCACATATGGGACACTAATTGAGATTCCAAACTCTTACAAAATACTAATATAAATGATAGTAGTAATACAAAAAATCTTAAGAAATACTAATATAAATAATATAATACACAATAAAAACAATATTGTATTCCATTAGCTTGAATAACTAGTGACTTATTCTACCCTATATTATATATGTGTACATTTAATTTAATAATATGACAAACTTACAATCATTTTATTTTTATATACCTATGTAAATTAAATACATTATATAAAAAGCGCGTCTTAATATGTACAGAAATAACTTAATTTAAAAAGAATACAATTCCATTGATTTAAACAAATGGCTTTTAAAATCACGAATTTAAGTTTAGAATATCAATTTACATTCGGAATTACCATCACTTCAAACTGAAGCCATTCAAATATGCGATTTGATGAAGTAAACAGTAATTGGGATATCTGTTACACTAATAATCACGGTTAATAGTAACGCTTACCCGCGAGTCGGCGCTGACTTAACGAAGACCTGTACCTGTAAATGCCAATTAACGACTCAGATTCAGTTGAGCCAAGCGGACTATAAATCCATATCTACCGCGTATTTCTACGTACGCGCTCACCTACTCTCAACTTGGCTCTTTCTCACAGAGTTTCGAGAACACTGCAGTATATTAAATACACAATAAAAGTATTCGTTATATCTATTAAAAACTTTCGTTTGTTTATTCGGTTTGTGTGTAAGTTTCTTTTTCTTTGTGTGTAAGTTAAAAATTCTATGCGCTTGTTTTGAAAATGTGGCTTTAATAACACATATTGTCTCTTTATAGAAAAATGTTCACATATCGCATTATCAGCAGAGCGTGAGAGAAAACGAGTATATTGTGTGCAAGACAACATTCTATTCTGTACATTATTTACGAATGAATAAGTATTACAAGCACTAACATACGATAATGGTATGTATATATTGGTAATAAATTTAAAAATAAACAACTACTCCATTCTTTCCTGAGCAAAATCTATAAGGACACTAATTAATTACTCGGGCCTTAGTTGTGTAAGCTGAAATACGTCAATGCTTGCTTTGCGCTTAACCAGTGATATGGGCGAAAATTGTTCTACGTTACGTTGTGTCAAGAAAATGTAAGTTAATGGAACAGTTTTTAATAACATACATGTTTGGCAGATTTTACTGTTAATAATAATGTTGCACAGTGCTGACAAACTTGTAATATCTTGACGTAATCTAACCATCAATCTGCTTCAAAAAGAAGATTTAATAAAAAGTACGATACAATCGATTGGACTTCATAATTCTTTTCTGAATAAATCACTGGACATGAACTCAATACTAATAG
>DWEI01004203.1:0-11926 GCA_018245875.1 Mysoria ambigua | reverse complement strand
TACTAGAAAATCTAAATTAGAAAATTTTGTAGCGTTCGACCCGGGAATCGAACCCGGGACCTCCCGATCGGCAGTCATACCTGCAACCAACACGACCAACGAGGCAGTCGAGGCATTTTAGTATTTTTATTTTATTTATTAGTAGATAAATAAGATTTTTTTAATGTTTTACTTTAACTTAACGAAATAACTTCCCCCAATTGTAATACAGTAAATAAAAATTACTTTATTCCAATTACATATAACATGTAAACCTGATTGACTCACACACTAGCAGTCAACACACAGCCGAAACTACTAAAGTCAGCATTTTGAAATTTTGCTGATAGGTTCTATTATAGCTTAAATGAGCACTAAGAAAGGAATTTTGATAATTCTACCCTCAAGAGTTTCCCTCTTAATATTATAGGCGTTCAAAGAGTGTATGGAATCCATTACTTTTGAAGTTCAACATCTGTCATTTTGGATGTACAAGTAACTAAATAAATATGTTTTTATTATCAAAATTATTTTCTTTACTATTAAGATTATTTTATTTTACTATAAAGATAATTTTTTTTACTATTGACATTATCTGTCAGGAAACTTAATGTGCCAAACCAAATTCCACACGAGCAAAGCCACAGGTAAATGCTAGTAATTTATATAACCTAGAAAAAGTAGAACAGTTCAAAGTACAATCAGATAAATACCAGACAAACTATTGAAATAATTAAAACATTATTATCTTCACTATGAACACAACTAATGTATTGACTATTAGATAAGTCAAATGTGTGAACAAATATTGTCTTTAAATAAATGAATTCCACAGTCAAAAGAGATTATGACATTGTGTTTACAATATCAACTTTACATATTTTATTGTATAACAATAATTGTATTCAAATTATTTCACAATGATTCACCAGAGTTAAATTTAGCATGAAAGCAAACTTAATTATGAACAGTGAATATTTACAGAATAACACCTGAAACAATTACATGATAATCATTTTCCATATAGAAAAGTTATAAGAAATAAAATCATAATCTCTAACTCTTCCATAATAAACACTCACACATTGATTATAGAAAAATTGCTCTGAATTAAATCACAAAAATTTGGAATTTATTTTTTATATCATTAGTATGATGTTTGCATAACCAATTATTCTATATATAGAGCTATTTGAAGTGACAACAAACAACCTAAGACTAAGACATATATGTTAGACAATATATGTCTAATTATGTTATGGTATATGGATTACTATGTTAGACATAGTAATCCATATACCATTATTATTAAGAGTCATATAATGTATCAAATACTAATGGTAGGCCAGTTAGAACTCTCCAAAACATATTTATGAAGAGAGCAAAGAATATAAGAGAAATGTGGCAGGTCTACTAAGACTGTTTTACCAGATTTTTTATTCATTGAAGCAATACATATAAATAAATTCCCCAACTGCCTATAAATACTTTAAAGCTGTGCTCTGCCATCCACCTTATACGAGCTCAATAATAAAGTTTACTATATCATTAGGTGTTGTAAATGTGTGTTCTGCATTCCTCTACCTCTTTGGATATTAAAGGTGTAAAGTTACATTTTAACTGTATTATTATTAAATCATGCACACTGGTCCCCGACCAACATGACTATTTGAATTGGGGTCACAATCTCACATGGGAAATATATATCCAACTGTGGACTGCAATAGGCTAATGATAATAATGATGGTGATAAAAATTAATAACTTACTTTGTGGGTTACCAAACTTGATGGCCAGCAGTTCTTGTTTGCATTGCTCATCTGCATAGTCTGCAAACACTGACCAATTGAAAGCCTTGTCGGAGCCACAGTGAACATTCATTCTGATGTCTGGTGTAATGAAATGATTAGCGCACACCTTCAGTGTCTTGTCACGTCTCATAACCACCCTAACTGTGTTATTTGTTCTATGGCGGAGGAGTTTTATGTCACCTGTGCCCCGCTCCTATGGAAATATAAATAATTAAATATGCAAATATTGGAAATAAAATAATAAATCAAAGTACTTTTCATGTATTATACTTTTCAATACACGCCGTAACATGTTTTCCCTTGAAAGTCCATCACCTAACACTGTACTACTTAATATGAGAATTTGTTTCCTTCAATAATAACAACAACAGGTAGCAGCTATATATTAAGGAGAAAATGAATAAACACGTGGAATATATTAAAAAACATGAAAAAAAAATTCTGCATCGCATACTTTTATTCATTTTCATATATAACGATTTTATGAAGGCTTTAGTCTAGAATTATAATATGCTTGTTTCAGTCATTACCTTCCACTCATGATCAGCGGTATCGTATCTGTACAAACGCGCACGTATTTTGGCCAGTTCTTCTTCATCTTCCTCGTTGGTGTGAATTTCCACTAGCGGCAGGGAAACGATTGGTTCAAATTGAGGATCATGCTCCGGCGTCTCCGCATCACCCACCTCACTTTCGCTATTACGTCTCACGCTTTCCTCCACCTGATTATGTATAAACACAAAGCTTTAGAAGTCCTTAATCAATTTGTATTAAAGAAGCTTCAAGTAACCACAACAAAAGCATCAATTACAACTCACCGGCGAAGACATTTTATAGTACAAAATTGCACACAATTGCTTATTTTGAGTAATAGTTTGATGTTTTTTTTGTTAAGGAAACAATAGAATCAAAGTTTCACGAAATAATTTTACTAGGAAAATTAGCTGTTGACTATGAACACAGATAAATAAGAAAATTTGAAAATTGTTTTTATCGCTCCTCCACAACACTTAGAAGGTTTGTTTGTACAGATTATAATAAAAACTGACGCCTCTGTTACATATTCTGTGATTGTAATTTACATTCTCAAAATAATCGTCGTATAATTTATTACCTTCACGGAACTGAATAAATTCACTAAACAAATATACTTAGTTTTATAACGTCATTTACAAACTGAATATCGATATAGTTAGCTCATTATTATTGCCTTTAACATAATGTTAAAAGTACTTTAATTTCTGAAAGTTAGGTACAAGCACTATTGATCAGAAATATCTAACTACTGAATTACTATCATTTTCATAATACTCAAAGGCTCACAATGGGAATAATTTTTAAACCAATGGTACCTGTAGCGCTTTTAATGACAAATACAATGTTCCATATATCTATATCTACATATCTATTTATTATGTGTGTAAATTGTCTAAAAAAATTGGCAGGCGCAAATCAATGTCAGTTTACATTTGTCAAAAACGATAAAGCATTTCGGTTGATTGAAACTTATTTATTGTTATTGTCCGATATAAATATCATTTATAATACTAATCGTTGTAGTGAACTATATCAACATTTTAATCCGGTCCAGGTAATAAAAGTGAATACGATCTTGAATTTATTAATCGTGCAGATTATTAGAAGAATTTAAAAGTTGCCGAAATTTTCTGTGGGAGTCAATGACCAGATACAAATAATTATTTCGACGACCTCTTTCTTCTAGTTTATTTTCGCAATTCCGTGTATTTCAGCTAATTGAAACCGTACTACAGCCTGTATGTATAGCACACATACAAGACGTTTAGATTTAGTCTTATTTATTATTTCTTTCCTGCAAAGTAGCATAATTTGTTTTATGCACGGTTAACTTATTTTCATGTTTTCCGGACGAATAAGACATTTTTTTCTTCGTGAATATCAAACTTACGGCAATTAGACTTTCTATTATTATCAAATAAACATTTAGATAATATTGAACTGTAACAAAAATTGTAACTTAAATTTAATGTATGCAATATGTTTTATCTAAGTTGCAGTGGAAAATAACAATAATGACTAACAACTAACAATTGTTGTCTACCATCTGAATAATAATAATATGGAAAAAAATTAGACAACAAATTCTAATAAAAGTTTATTTTTATTATTATACTGTTGTCGAATTCTGAAGTGCACATAAAGGGAAAATTTATGCTTCAAGCTTCTCTACTTTGTCTGGTTTCACCTCAAATCAGTTTCTGTATTTATTTTTAAGGTAAACTGGTTTTTTAAAGTTAAACTAAAGGGTTAATTTTTAAGGTAAACTTAAGGTAAAAGTCTCCTTTACATTTACAAGTTGTGAAAGAGAAAATATTGCAACCCTTTTTTTATGTCTCCGTACCATGTCATGACCCGGCGAATGGCAATTGCTGTCATACATCATCAGATGACGCCTCATCTATTAAGTACTACTGAAAAAATAGTTTTTCAGTACATTTATTAAGTATAAGTATAAGCAAGCATTAAGTATAAGTAAGCAGAGATTGTTTTTTTTATATTTCTAGTCTACAAAAATGTAAATTAAAATGTATATTTCAATATTTTCCAGAAAATCAGCCTTCATGCAGACCCGGGAGATGTTGATCAATGATCAACTACGCAATCCCAATGAGTTAGATATCAGCCTCAGAATGGAGTTTGGTCCATTTGAAACAGTGCACAAGTGGAAACGCATGTCCGAGTGTTATGAATTTGTTGGAGCAAGGTAACAATTGTATTATTAGTACAAAGCAAAATCCCATTGCATTGCCTACCTCATTGGTCAAGCAGTCGTAAGCATGATTGCAGATCAAGATGTTATCAACCCTTCTGAAACTCCACTGCTAGAACATGGGTCTCTTCTCGTAATGATATTGAGATCAAGATGTCCTGAGTTCAATTCCCGGCTTGGATACTATCAGATTATGGTAACTTAGAAGTTCTAGTAATATCTCAAGTTGTGCACTTGTTTCTGATACATAACAGTAGGCTGACTCTGTATTACATGGATGAATATAGAGTTTAACAGTAAGGTCGCGGGATTGTACTATACACATTTCACTTGTACCAACATTTTAACTTGCCACTATAGTCAATATTGATGTAAAAAACTATTAATCTATGAAGATCTCTAACAACTGTGAGTTGAAAAACATCCACCAACGGATCTTATTAAATACAATGTGATAAAACTACACACATAGTAATCAATTTTTGGTAGTTCACTGCTTAATAAGAACTTTAAAGACCTCGAGTAATATGTTTCTCATATGTAGAATTTAAATAAAACAGTTTCTGTCTATATTATTTATTTCGTGTATTTAATTTGTTTGATCTAAACTCCGATGCTATGTATAGTACATATGGACACCCCAACACACCCCCAGACGTAGCAAACACACAGCGGTGGCGTACAAAGACGCGATATACGTGTTCGGCGGCGACAACGGCAAGTCGATGCTCAACGATCTGATAAGATTCGACATCAGGGAGAAGTCGTGGACGAAGACCGGCTGCATGGGCACCCCGCCCGCCCCGAGATATCATCATTCGGCTGTGGTGAGCGAGGTTTTATTGTCTGTTGTGTTTTTATACGTCATCGCCGAGCCGATGGCCGGTCGTGAGGGATCAGCTACGAGTGTAATAAAACTATTTCTAATATGACCAGGTGCACAGATCGTCGATGTTCGTGTTCGGCGGTTACACGGGCGACATCCTCGCCAACTCCAACCTCACCAATAAGAATGATCTCTTCGAATACAAGTTTCAAAGCGCGCAATGGGTGCAGTGGCGGTTTACCGGACAGTGAGTGCACGTGTTAACGCCGACATCGGTCCCCTGCTATCGCTTATTTATTCATTTAATAGAGATTATTTCGTTTATAATACATCAGTTAGTATATAACAGACGAAGTGCATACAGTTATAGGAAAAAGAAAATTAAACCAACTTTCCAAAGGTAAAATGTTACTTACATTTAGTAGGTTTTTGTATTATCATATAGAGATCTCAATTTATTACGTGTATATTAAAATGTTTTTTAATGCCCAACGATAAGAGCTAGTTTGCGTTGCAACGTTCGTCCGCGTGGATACCGCAGCACGCGTGTCCGTTGCGAATCGAATTAAACCATTGATGTAACGTTTGTTTATCCCGCAGGGAGCCCGTGCCGCGGTCGGCGCACGGCGCGGCCGTGTACGACGACAAGCTGTGGATATTCGCGGGGTACGACGGCAACGCGCGGCTCAACGACATGTGGACCATCAACCTGGTGGTAGGTGACGCGCTCGTGAGCGCGGGTGTCTCGTGGTAACTGGACACTGTGGACACAAAACTACACCTGCAATCACAATTGCGGTACAGTTGGCTACTATGTGCAGCTGTAGTGATTCAACAATCATTTTAGCTACTCGCCCTTGTCCAAGAGTCACTGCCCTTGGACGAGATACTGCTGATGGTTGAGATTTGCGAACATTTATTTTCTTCGGAAGGTTCATTAAGCAGTCGGGTATCGTTATTAACATGACCTTGATGTTATTGTTATGTTGATGATCGTTAAAACTCATCAAAGGACTTGACATCCGTTTAGGGACATCTGTTAGCCTTTGTTTCCCGCTCACCAGACGCACATACTGTTTTCGCGCCCATCCCATTGTTGCAGGCGGAGGAGCATCAGTGGGAGCGCGTGGAGCAGCAGGGCCAGTGTCCGCCGACGTGTTGCAACTTCCCCGTGGCGGTGGCCAGGGGCAAGATGTACGTGTTCAGCGGGCAGAGCGGCGCCAAGATCACCAACGCACTATTCCAGTTCGATTTTGAGACACACGTGTGAGTGTAGTGTTTTGTACCTTGACACATAGAGAATAGAGGTGCAGCAACTCGTCCACTGCAGAGGCAGTCGACCCAGGATCTTAATCGTAGCAGTAAGGTTGACTAGACACTACTGCTCCGGGCCCATGATCAACATATAATGCACTATAATATTTTAATATAACTAGAGAAAGAGATTTTTAAACAATGCGCAACAGGCGGCCCAATCGCGATTTCTTCCAGGCAACCTACATATATGCGTAGAAAAATAACATAAGACACAGTAGCATAGAGGCTCGCTGAGCGTGTGGCGTGCGCAGCTGGAGCCGCGTGTGCACGGAGCACCTGCTGCGCAGCGCGGGCCCGGCGCCGGCGCGGCGCTACGGGCACGTGATGGCGCCGCACGGCCGCCACCTGTACGTGTTCGGCGGCGCCGCCGACAACACGCTGCCCTCCGACCTGCACTGCTTCGACTTGGACACTCAGATGTGGTCGGTGCCTTCGCGACTGTCGCTCTCTTTCTTGTCCCGCATCATCATCATCATCATCAGCCTACAGCGGCCCACTGAGCTGCTGGACATAGGCCTCCCCCAGAGCGTGCCACGTAGCTCGGTCCTCTGCCCTCCTCATCCACTGACTACCGGCGGTCCCGCCACTTGTCCCACAGATTGTTGTATTTTTGTTTTTTAAGCGCTCAGAGGAGGTCGGTGCCTTCTACTCATTGCTTTAATCTTTTGTTTTTTTTTTGTGTGCAAGATATCGCAATTCTTACGGACCTGGCGGGCTTCTTCTACGTTAATCTCTCTCATATACATCCTATTATTTAATACTAGTGGGCGCCTGGTGGTCGAAATTCGATCATAATTGTCTTAAACACATTTTAAGTTTCAATGCTAATACATCCACCAATAATAATACATACATACATACATACAATAAAACCAAATGGGGACTGTATATAAGAATACTTTTTGAATTGAATAGATTAAATAATTTACAAAAAAAAAAATAATAATATGGACCACCAATTTCATAAATGTGGATGTTTCTAAATTATAATATCGATATATTATTATCAACGTCCCTAATGACGTGTACGTACAGTGTTCTGTGAGCATGTTGTAGTCAGTGTGCGTGAGGTGGATTTTCGATAAAATAAGGTATTTATTATGCTTTATTTCATAAAATAGTATCTTTCTGCAACGATCCCCCACCTGGACTTTATAGCGTGCCAACTGTCATACTCGTCCGTTCGCGCACCGTTCGTAAAAAGGGAGCAAAAGGTCGACGCTTCACGTATTATAGATTATAAGTGCGAAAGTTTGTAAGTATGGATGGATGTTTATTGCTTTTCCACGTAAAAACTACTGAATGGATTTTAACGAAACCTTACCATAATATAGCTTATACATCAGAATAACACATAGGCTACAATTTATAAAGCTGTTGTGTGGGTTGTCCGAAATATCAAGTACATGTAAGTAGGATACGGTTATTACCATATGCCCTGTCTACGGTATTCGTCAGGGACCGGGCTTAGAGCCGGCCCTACACATTGGCCCACCACCTGTTCCATGGTAGCATCTAAATGTACCTGGTGGCTCCCCTACTTGCCTCTTTACAAGCCTGAGATTACAAGCGAGAGGTTACGTTACAACGTGTGCAGGTACTGATGCAGCCTTGAACACGAAATGATTTATGAGGATGAGGACTAATGCCCGAGTGCAAATGACGTGGCCTAGTTTGTACCGGCGTTACAACTTTACTGCATATTTTAACATGAAAATGTAGTTACTGTGACATAACTGTGACAGTCGGTCGTATGACATCGCGGACTTATTTGTAGATATTGATGTCGTCTATTAAACTGTAGTATATTACTTTATTGTCAATAATCTTTGCAGCGTGCTCGAGTAAAGGATATTATTTGGTATTTTTTTTACACTTTGAGTTACATTATCGAAGTTTTCATACGGATCCCTGATGGTTTTGAAAATATTCTATAGCTTATGTTCATCACGGATAATGTAGGATTCTAATGTTGTAGATCAGTAGTTTTAAAGCCTATTCGCCACATAAAAACAAACAATCAATCGAATCTTTCCTTTTTACAATATTAGTATAGACTATCTCAGTTCTGTAGTTCTAATCAGGACTGCTTTGTTCTCATTATCAAACAAAAACCTAGAATATTGGTACAAATGTTAGAAAAGAAAGTGTTCAATATTTATATTTGTAAACTAATCGAACATTATTTTAAGGCGTTTTAAAAAGATAATCTTTGTCTTTCACGGCATGTTGCTTGAACAAATAGATTAAGAGACTTTGTTCAATTAAAACAATAAACATAAAAAATTAATCATATATATTTATAGCACACAACAAAAATAATTAAAAATAATGATTGAGCTGAAATATAGTCATCTATCGGGAATTTTTTAATAACGCGTGAGAAAAGCCGCGGGCGAAATGTTTACTAACTCTTATTCAACTGGTACCTTTTTAAATCTTTCATCGATACTATAATCAGTCGAAGAATCGAAAGCGATGCTGTTAAGAGCCGCGTTGAAATCGTCAAAATCAGAATCGGCACTTTTGGAACTATCTGTTGAAGCAGTACCAGTGTAGCCAGATGGAGCGCTTTCATCGGGCATTGTTCTCAACATGAAATTGTTGTGTCCCATCTTGGGTACATTAATAATATTATTATTCACATCACCACAGTTAAGTATATTTGCACCTCTGCGTTGATCGCTATACGGTATAGTGATTTTCAATATATTGTTTTCCAACACCCACTCGGCCAGTTCGGTTTTGAGAATGTTCGGCAAGATCCTTAAGTCCTTTAAACTGACGACACCTGAACTCTCGGCAGAGACGAATATTAAGCTGTGTTGTATTTGGACGTTCACGTCGCTTTCTTTGACATTTCGTATTTTATACTTAAGCATGTATGTATCCGTGCCGTATACTTCCTTGACCTCGCCTTGGAAGTTGTCGCGGCAGTATTTCCGTATCGCTGATTCCGCCGCGATCAGGTTGAGCGCGAGGTCCTGCAGCGTGCTCGCCGGCGGCCTCGGTGTCGCGGTCGGGGTGGTGGGTGCCACCGATGGCTGTCCGTGGAAGTAGTTGTGGGGCGGGCCGTACTGCCGCTGCTGACCAGGGCGGCAGTACTTGTTTATGCCCGCTTGACATGACAATCTCGACACAAATGTCGTGCCGTCAACGATAATTAAGAGAGCACAGAACAATAGCCACCGATACATCTCGGTACGAACTACTGACTCGGAATAGATGTTAAGTAAACTCGCGTTGACAGAGTTATAAATGTATCGCCGAAGATAACCTCAGATAGCCTGTAGAGAATTTTTGCTGTAATAAATTCTTATGATATGTCCCAGAGGTTTTGTCGTTCGCAATTTTATTTGCAATGTGACAACTACGAGATGACTAAAATGGTGAGGATTTGTTTAAATTAATTAGTTATTCAAGCAAAAAAAGCTGTCTTCAAAGCAAATAATTTACGATCAAAAATATATAGTTTTTTTTTGTTTCTTCTTATTATATATATTTATGAATTACAACACTGAATTATAAAATTGTAGATAGAATAATAAATTATATAATATAATCCTTATGAATACAATACTAATTTATATAATATAAAAGGGTATGATATTTTTGTAGTCTCCATCATCGTTTTTCTTTAAATTCAAATGCGACAGTGTGCCCTCCTAAAAGAAAAACAATTTTCCCAATCCGTTTATAAATGACGGAGTTCTGGGGTAAGAAATATAAACAATAAAAGTGAATTTATAAACTATTTTTTTTAAATCACCTAAAAATTTTGGAAATCTTATTACTTTCATAATGGTATACAGCGGTAGCGCCATCTGTTTTGTGTTACCCGCATCAAAAATCAGTTAAAGTTATTTAATACTTCAAAATATACATTTCTCGGAATACGTAGTTTTGTCGTGGAAATAGTTTCATTTCATGTATTTCCCAAATGCTTATGAAGATAACCCCTGATAACATACAAAGTCCCGTTTCACTAACACGCACTCACTGTGCGCACTGAAATACGCGAGAGGTGTTTACATGTTATCTCTTAATACATATACATAGAGTTCAATGACGTGACTGATAACATAAGGAGCGTTATTATACAGAGACTTCCAATATTCGGACTCACACCGTGGACTCGTACTCAAACCAATATACATTAATACCACACGAAAAAACTACTGAAAATTATATATCTATGATGTATTTTAAATTATACTCGGGTGATCGGAAACAGTATAATATAAAAGGTTACATTGACAATGTTTTCTTTTAAATGCATAGAGCGCAAGCGAATATCATGTGGCCTGTGGGGATTCATTAACCGACCTCTAACAGCTGTGTCGCTACATCTGGTTACTAAATGGAAATATTTGATATTCTTTCTGGGTATCAATTATCACTGTCGGGTTTGTTTGCCAACTGTGGCACCTCGTAATGAAAACATGCTGCATCCTGATGTGTGCTACGAAAATTCAGCTAGAATCCGTGGTGATTCCTGCTGATAGACCCAAGAGAACGTCACCAAATGACGCGTTAAAATAATATCGTTGAAAAAAAATCTAGAACAGCGGGTAGTTTCAAACTTTCAACGAGGGCCAGGGTCAATATTTTTGAGCGTAAACTTTGAACTCTCAATGTTTATACAAAAACTTTATCTCACACAAGCCCTTTTTTATTCCAAGGTCGATGATTCTCCCAGCGCCGGACTCGCAGATCCCGCTGGGCCGGCTGTTCCACGCGGGCGCGGTGGTGGGCGACGCGCTGTACATCTTCGGCGGGACCGTCGACAACAACGTGCGCAGCGGCGACCTCTACAGGTTCCAGGTGTGTGTGCGGCCGCTAATCGATTTGCTACCAGTTTGTTTGGATCTATATCACTTTTTTTTGTATGCATTACTACGTCCTACTAAGTCCTTCGTCCGATATATAGTGAGAGCGACAACTATCAAGTAATCTACCCTAGAATGTGTTTTATGACCAACAGTGAATTTAAGAGTGCTGTCAACTATAATGTCATTTTTTGAATTTGGAATATATTTTGAAATTAAACGCTCCTGTGTAAATATCTGAAAAATGAATGAAATATGTACTTTATTAATCTTAATAAACGTAACTTCACGCCTGTAATCCCCGAAGAGGTAGGCAGAGGAATGCAGAACACTCCCACCATTCACCGGTTACGTTTACGTCCCACTATGTAATAGATGGTGAGCCTATTGCCATGCATCGGGCACATATCCAGACT
>DWEI01004202.1:0-11926 GCA_018245875.1 Mysoria ambigua | reverse complement strand
ATAATTAGTTCTATTGATAGTCAAGTTTGTTGTTTTATTTACAATTTCCCTTAACATATGCGTCTTGCCCGGGCTTCTCCTATATATGTACCATACCCCAAAAGCTCTTACTTTGAGAATAAATGGCCATCTGAGATGTCCGGTGATATTATTCTCCACCGCTAGGAAATGTTTCGATGTATTTACCTGGTTTAGCGAGTACCTCCTCCAGCAGCCTCCTGCTGGCCTGGCAGGCAGCCGCGACGCGCCGCTGCGCGGCGGCCGCGCCCGGCGACGGCGGCAGGCCGTGGGGCGCGGGCACCCGCCCCTCGGCGTACGAGTGTCTCTCGACGGTGGCGCCGCCCGTCGCTCCCACCGACACCGATCGACGGTTCTCGATTCGCGTGCCCTGTTAACAAGTAAAACGGAACGTTTGGACTATTTATATAACATCAAAATTACTGTTACGTGACCGATTAGGGATATTAAATAAGTTACATATAATATGAAACCAGTAAAACAAAATGAGCATTAGTAAGTAACTGCGTGGTTGGTCGTGTTGATTGCAAGCGTGACTGCCGATCAATAGCTTCCTGGTTCGTAGCCCGGGTCGATCACTATAGGATTTTTCTGGCAGTGACTCAGAGTCTGAATATATGTCAGATGTGTGGCAGTAGGCTTGCTATCTATTCCATTGTGGACATGAACGTCACAGGTGAAACGTGGGAGTGTACTACATTCCTCTGCCTACCTCCTCGGGGATTACACGCGTGATGTGAATTTGAACGTCTGAGTAACTAGATTTCTCCATGTGACGTACACTTTTCACTGCCTGATAAAACATATTCTATATATGTAATACACATACTGTATTTCAGGTTACCATATCATATAACAGGTATCGATACATATTTTCCTTTCGTAGAACGTTGACCAAAATCTCCACAGGCGACAGTATAAGGCAAAGGACGTTTTCTTAAATGTTGTTAAGTTTATCAATTATTATTTCGCCCATCCTAAGCATGAAGGCTGGAGATTGCAGAGCAGTGTTTTCTTCACTGGCTACGCTGCTACCCGTAAGTGGGCAGGGCATCTAGACGTACTAAGGCGGCCCGCACCAGAACCCATACCGCGAGCTGCTAACGCCAGGTATAGTCATAAGAAATCTTTCCTCGCCCCGACAACGGTTATTAGTCGAGTTGAATTTGACCCGAGTTTAACAATAACCCATCCACATTCCTTTACATTTACTCCACTAGGTAAACTAATAAATAGTGTACAATTTATACCACCCGCAAGTTAATTTCACGATAAAGCCCCAGATTTATTCACAAATCTTTCGTAACTACCTATTAACCTATAAAGGTACAGCGAGCACTATTTGTCGTGAACGTTGCGCTTATCTTCGCTGGAATGCAGCCAAGTTCACGTGCAGGTAATACACCACAACTATATTCGTAATGGAACATAATATTTAAAAAAACACGGACCAAACGCTGTGCGAAAGTTTTGGCCAACTGTCAAGGACGTCCGTAAGCATGTTATGTATTTACAGAACTCACTGTGACAACATTATAAATATTTATAATATTAAATTATTCCTCTTGTTTTAAATAATAACTTTTGGTTACTGGCATATTATTTTTGATATTTATTACGGTTAAATGCACATCACTGATAATTAAACGCGTTGGCAAAATTCCACAGGTTCAATGATTACGTTAATTTGCTACAATTAAAATTTCATAGTAATCGATCGGTTCTCCCGATTGAAATCGTGTAGCGAGCAACCAGGTCAGTTAATACGGTCGACATTAACCCGAAAGTGAGAGATCAAAGATGTTTTAATACAGCAGTTTTGTTCATCTTAAAAGTAGGACAGCATAATTCTGATTCGAGATGTCTCGCCCAATATATTGTTTCGACTGGAGACGGAAGTAGTAAATCTATCGTACAGTCAGCGACTTAAGTAGCGAGCCGCACGGTTCGTTGACCTTAAGCCGTGAGATCCCATTTATTGTTGTAACTGTATCATTCCGCGCAAAACGATTCTCACTATACCATTTCAGTAAAGATGTCTTTTGTATGAACAATTGTACTCGTACAACCAAATTTATTGAGGCCGCCAGGAAATTGTATTTACGAGTGCAATCTGCCTGTTCATTTATTTCTGTCAAAAAGTGTAGGAACTGTCATGGTTGAGGGAAGACATAAAGGATGAGCTGAGTTAAGACATAAAAGGTTTCGGTGAGCGGAACATGATTTTCTGGATCGATACGTTACAATTGGTCCCGAAATATCGATTGGCCCATAAATCTACGGCAGCTTTAAACACCATCAAAAGTTTAATATTGGAAGCCGACGGAAGCATTAGCCGAACCGTTGACAGCGGCGTGCACAAGTAGCGTGGAAAACGCTCGAGCCGTCTTTCCTTTGATCAGATTAATCAGACGTCCAAAATCCCATGTTTACGTCGTGTTGTGGAGCCGTTCAAATCGAATATGTAATTTTATAAATGGCTCGATCGTAAACATTTTTTTCGATTTTACCGCACGAAAATAATTCATTAATGCGTTCGTTTTTCCCTCAATGTTCCACTTAATTAACGTGACTGGACACCACCGA
This sequence comes from Mysoria ambigua, assembly GCA_018245875.1. NCBI lineage: Eukaryota > Metazoa > Arthropoda > Insecta > Lepidoptera > Hesperiidae > Mysoria > Mysoria ambigua. The sequence goes on along the minus strand of DWEI01004202.1, from coordinate 9,322 downwards.
GGTACGGTAATTGATTAATACGTAATTATATATTGAAACGAATTCTTATAAACAAAATTAAAATGAAAATACAACCAGCTTTTTCTTCATGATCGTCCGTCTCTGTACACATTAAAACAGCTTGAAAAAGATAATTGTTTAAATTCAACAACACGTTTACGTTTTGAAACAAATAAGCATTTATGTATTAAGCAGCTCTAAAAGTAATTATTTTTAAATTTAAATATGAATCAACCTTAACTATGTTGATACATACATATGTACATGTACATAGCAACAGGAACATAATGAGTTCTATGACTACAACCCAAATCTATGCTCATATCAAATATATACATATATATAAGATGTTAAAACTTTCTTTGGAATATATAGGAAATAGTAGTATGTATAAGCGTTGCGGTCGGCTAGCATGTAACCTCGTAAAGAATTCTTTGATGGCGCACGGAAACACTCTTTCTAATAAAAAATGACTTTCAAAATTCATCCGCGGTACAAATTCCTGGAGATGCGCGGATATTGTGAAATAACATAATTTCGTTTAATTAATAACATGTCAAATTTATTTCGCTTTCGTTTCTATGTTTCGGGAAAATACAACGATTGAGGAGCACGAAGAGGAGACGGTTGTAAATAGTCAAATTATTGAATACACACGTTCATAATGGTGGGGGTTTTGCGTATTGAGCCGTAAATTTACGGCTTTTGAAATAGAATTAGATTTTGTATGCGAATCACGTTCACTGTTTTGTAAATTGTATCGTACTCGTTAGTGCAATAGAGTACAAATTTTTGGTAGACCTATCATACATATTGTCAATAGGTCTAAGCGTAAAACTACACTGAACAAAATCGCAAGCGTTTAGTTAGCAGACAGAAGCACATTAGCGGTGAAAATAATTAATTGCAACGATACAGAATAAATTAAGCGGATAATACTATATCGCCGCACTCATTAAAACTTGAAGACAAATTTCAGATCGTACGGGTGGGTACTCGGAATTCAATTAGTCAACTGAAACAGAATAAAACCTTTACTTTAAGGAATTAATTAAACTCTACATAAGCAAGTCTCGATTAAATTATTTGAAGATACACAATTATTTTTGTTCTACATGCTACCGTATTCCGTATACCGTATTCTCCGGAGGAGTAGGCAGAAGCTACGATACACCTGTTAAATACTACGTTTGACAATGGAATTAGTGAATCAGCCTATTGCCATATATCGGGCACAATCTAGACATCGAGGTACAACTAGGAATTCTAAGTCAGAAAAATCCAATAGTACCCAGACGTAAAAATCGAATCTCAGGTCTTTTGATCAGCAGTAGCATTTGCAACCACTCGATGTAAGCAGTACGATGTAATCAGTAAATGTAAAGTAAGTGTAAAGTAACTAATGTTACCAGTTGAAGTTACATAATATCGTATATTGTACGATAGTAATAACCCAATTGTAAGTGGCCGTTGCAACCATCAAATCTTATATTCGACTATAAAAACTTTACACACACGTCTGTCAACGCACAAATTAGAAGTTTTTCTACGCTCCTCAGTTTCACAATTCATCTATCGTTTCTTGCACACACTGTATTGAATACTACACAGGAATTTGGTAAGCAAATAGAATATTTGTGTAAGGTATAAAATTGAATGTTCGTAAGCGATTTACGAATATCTATATTTATCAAGGAGCCTCTAACGTTTTCTAAATGATTACATGAATAGATCTAAATTTGTCTCTTTAATCCGATACGCCAGATCGCTACGTCTGGCAACATTTTAGTTTGTGTAAATTTAGATTCGGCTCTATACTCTATTTTGAGGACTCAACGGGAAATATAGGTAGGTACTTATGTGTGTTCAAAATCTCAACACTACTTATTTCTATAATCAGTTTTTATTTAAACGTTCCCGTGTACTTTTCAAAATTTGTCATTTGTATATGACTTTTGAAAGATTTTATTTCATAACAAAGCTTTATGCCAGCTTGTTCGCTAGTATTAGGACAAAATGACTAGCTAATTTTCAAATTTTAATTTTCGTAGTATATTTTATGCCGCACTAAAATTGTAATCAAAACGAATGTACGATATTCGAACAATGAATTTGAACTCATTTAGCAAACAATAAGAGGAGGACTTAAAATTATAGGTACATTGAAGGCGTGTAAATTTCCACATTAATATTATGTAATGACAAATGACAGTCAACAATCGCTTCGAACCACGTTTAATCAAGCAAATGTAAACCAGAACCATCCATTTGCTTATTACTTTCGGTGCTATAATAGACCTCAATAGCAAATAGTAATTATCTGAAAGCTAATACTCTTAGCATGAACACTTAGCACTAATGCTCAACTTTATCTATAAATAGATAAGATAATTAGTTAACAATACTTCCTAATGTAATAGAAACTATAAAGTACAAAAAAGGCATCATCGAAGTACATTACACAAACGAAAAGTCGGAAGTGATCATTAGGAGAATTAACGAATTCACTGGAGCATATTTTTAATTACAACTGTAACATAAACCGCAGCTTACATTTTTAATACACAGTACTATTGTTTAGGCACCAGATATATTATTCAGAACATCTTAGTTTGCAATATACTTCGTTATAATAGCAAAATGCTTGTGACATTTTTCAAAAGCTCTGCCCAAAGTGTCTCTGGCATACGGTTTGGTAAGACACATTGTGATTCAGTTTGCGGAATGCGTTGAGCAAACGAACGCACGCATCGGTGCCAACTCACGGCAGCAATATGAATGTCAAAATGTGAGGCGAATACGCGGCGCGTGCGTGACATACCGCCTCAGATGCCGTCGTGACCGTCACAGTTGGTGTCAGTGCCGGCAGCTCGTGCACCCGGCCACGACTGGCGCAGTGGACGTTCGGTATTCCACGTTATCGAGGTCCGAACGGTCCACTACACACACAATCACAGTAAAAAGGACTACACTTTGTATTTACGATCTCTTCGGATTAGGATCGACTTTTTTATTTTATTTATTTATTACACATATACAAACTATCTTTAAGAACGGCGTAAACATAAACTCCGTCGAGTATAATTTGATAGCATAATTCTTAACTGAATCAAACTAACTCGCATTAGCAAGGAAATCTAAAAATGGTATGTTATTTTAGTAAACATATCGTAGACACGCGTATCCGTAGCACGGTATAATAATTGTATTATTCCACGAGGCGATTAAAATTTTCCTTCAATCTTCCATCTTTTTCCGACGTTCTTCGATCTATATTCTAATAATAAATATCCGCGTTAAACATGAAATCGGTATTTGTAGCAGGAAGGAGCGCCGCCGCCGATGATTGGTTTGTGATGGAAAGTAAATTGCTTCGATGCTGCCCGACGCACCTAGTGCACTATGTGGGTTCTTGGCTCAGGTCTCTACATAAACACCGCTAGAACTTATATAACATATGTACTAGATTAGACAATTGATAGATAGTTCACATAAAGATAAGCTCACATTTATTTACACACCATTCGTTAATCAACCAAGTGTATCAAAAAAACTTACGATTAAGAAGCCCTAAGCCTATAGTTTACAAAGCAAAGAATTCCTGCGAAATAAGTATAGTTCTAAATTCTTCTTAATAGCTATTTAATAAATGGAAATCAGTAAGCTATACTCCCACAGAGAGGATTTTAAGACCTGACCTCAGAAACAGTATAACAAATAATTACAAATAGTAATTCGATGAAATAAGAATTTCGCAACAATAACGATAGAACCGGCAAAATTAAAATCCAAAGTAAGAAATTTCATTTTAAGGGACATATACTAAATGGGCTTATACTAAAAAAGTTAATAACTCTTAGAAAATCTAAGTTAGATAAATCCAATAGTGCCCGAAGTCCCTGACTTGAACCCAGGACCTCCCGATAGACATTCGCGGTTGCAACCAATACGACCAACGAGGCAGTTAACATTATACTGTATTGTAGTTTTTTTGTTAACTCGACTGGATTGTATTCCCAAATTATTTTGAGGCAGTGCGGAGCGCTGTTTAACAGATAAACATTGCAAATATAAAATTTCATTTAGAAGCAACTTTACCAGCGTGTTTGTTGTTTTCCTCGCGTACAGTAAAAGGCACTCTACAGCTGCAGTCCCTCGTCTTTCGTGGATCCCTTTTCCAGTTTAAAACCACAACTAACATAAATCACTTATTATAATATAAACAATGATAAAATAAAATTTCCAACAATATTTCATATTGAGTCATCTTTTCAGTGATCTATAAAGGAAAAATTATCTGTGAATTTTTGAGAATGTGGAAAACGAGTCAGGATAATGTTTTACCGCCTCATTAATCTTAATTTACTTCAAACTTATTCGCTGACACATCGCGAAAGCTATGATAAACTGTGTATTGTGAAAAGTCTACACAGAAAGAAAAGGTTTTAGTTGGTTACTAGAAAATGTTAAGCAAATATTTTTATTTTATATTCTATGAAGTAATTATAACCTCGGCACATGAATTTAGTTAAAAATCATACAGTTCTTTCAGAGCACGAATATAAATAGTCATTTTGGTATCGAGTTTTATCATCAAATTTCGTAAACTCGCCACTCAGAAACATCCAACTGAACGAGTAGTGCTAAAAATATGTCAAGATGCAATATAAAAAGGTAGGTCTCCATTTGAATTGTAAATTTCACCTCCGGCCGACATTAGCACAAACAATTGCAAAAGCAAACCGTTTATCTCGCACACGGTCCCTACTTTCCTTAACCCAGAATTACAGGGCAAAAGAAATTTCTCAGATTGCTACTAAAGTAGACATCACGATTCCGGAAGCGCGTGTCGGTACTAAATAAAGGACGAACAATCTATATAACAACGCATACAAACAGCGCGATAAAGATAAGACGGAATTAATTGCTCATTCGTTTTAAAAGTGACTGTTGAGACGTATCGTCGACATAAAATGTGATGAATAAAATTTGGAATTATGAAATGAATTATTATTCGTAAACTAATCTTGAATAGAAATGATTTTATAAATAGTACGCCTTTCTGAAAACAGCTTCGTTACTAGACTACACAGATTATAATATTTAGGACAGATTATATAAGATCAGCGTTAAAGCGTCACTGTTCTAAAATCAAAACGTAAGTACGAGAAGTATGCTTGAAGTTTTATGTCATTCTTGTGTTTCAGTATTTGTAGCAATACAGAAAGAAGTAAACGACGACATATTTTTTTCCAATCAGGTTTTTAATAAAACACTTATGTTTAACAGTGGCTTTTTCTCGCCATTAGATAGTTATCAAAAGGTGGTGTATACTTTCGTGCTTACTGTTATATTATTCTGTACATTCAGAGATAAAGGTGGTTTCTGGTTGAGTTGGAACATTATTTTAACGGCTCTTCAAGTTGAATGACAGTTGAGTATTCGGAGGGTTGTATCTCTCAGCAAGTAGACCGACGAGTCCCATCGGCACACTTACTATGGGGCTATTGTGACTACCTACCATTTAATAGATAACAAAGTCTGATGCACTACGAAATTCATGACAATAATGAAATACAATTTATTTTGGTTTAAAATTATTATGGTTTAAAATTATTTATAATAAAATAATTTTGTATACCATAAATTTTTAGTTTAAAGTTTATATTTAAGAAAATCTATTTAACATAATGTTAGTTCACTGACTGAATAAAAAACCACATTGCACTGATATGGTTTTCTAGAAAATAAACAAACGGTCACTGAAACGACACTTTTTATGTGGGTTGTTTCGCGAGTCAACCGCAAGATTGGGAGCGACCCGAATTGTAATGTTAATAAAAAGCCAACAAAATCTTAAGCATTATTACATATACATTTTAAAGCGGGTTTTCCGCAGTGCGGCTTCCGATTGACTTGCATGTGGCATGCGGCAAACTGCATGCGTCGTGCGTCACGCGTTGATGAATGTTAACTCGGTCTTAGTATCCAGTATCCATATATTTTCATGAAATAAAGCGTAATTCTACCTAATATTTTCAAGAATATTCATCAAAATATATATTGGTATTTCTTCTTCCAATATACTTAGAATTTTATTTATTATGTTAGTACTTGAAAAATATAATGGTCACACATGTTCGATCTGTCGCACACAACCGCTTCATTTCAAGAGGAGAATAAAAGACATTACTATCCTTTAGTAGTAAATATAAAAAAGATAGCCAAAATTCGCATTGAAATAAGAACACCGCGCATTTACAGAAAATTCCAGAAGGTGAGTCCGCAGAGACAGACTTTCTACGATTTTCATAGCAAACGACACCTCGTTGACATAAATCCGAACGAGTGAAAAAACATTCAAGATTGGAGGTAGCATTTAAAAAGCGAACGAGAGCGACCAGACAGACCTCTTCCTAGATGCCGGGCGTAATTGCGTTTATCGGAGCGTAAAATGAGCGTTGCAATCTTTAATCAGTTCGACTGTTTTATTTTTTCGCCAAATTCCATTAATCCAATTGTTTGTTTACGGTCTCTGATAAACATAATTTGCTTTAATGATTTCGCGACCGACTTTAATATTTCGTAAAGAGTTAATTGATAACAGCTGAACACCAAATGACAAATGCGGTTAGATGCAAAAAGCCGAAGATCGAGCTCAGTGGCGTGCTATCGGAGAGGCTTATGTTATTGTTTCATTACATAACAATACAATGGTTACAAAGCATTTCATATGGAAACGGGTAACACTAATATATGTATATATAATATGCCGTACGTCCATAGCGAGCATACGAGCATAGCGCTGTATGTAAATAGCTATTATATACTAGTCATACATAAATATTACACGAATAAACATATTGATTACATATTTTCTATAGCTTTTCTCCCACATAGTTCCCCGTTTTGGTGTCCTTATCACAAATTGGGCTAATAATAAGTACTTAACTTCAAACCCGTAATCCATGAAGAGGAAGGCAGAGAAATGCAGAACACTGCCACGTTTCACCAGTTACGTTTACGGTCCATTAAGGAATATTGCCGTACATCGGACACATATCTAGATATCGAACCACTAAAAGAAAAAAATGTATAGTGCTAGATCCGGAAATCGAACCCAGCACCTCCCGATTTGTCTAAACTGCAGACGTTAGAACATACAGGACAACGTAAAATTCATTCTAACAAAGTAATTAAGACAGCCTAAATGGCTGCGTCAATAATGTATGTTCGATAAAAATAATTTTCAGTTCATATTTAATGGTCATAAGTAATGGTTACATCGCCGGAAACAACCCACAATCATCTCGCGTTAATGTTATTTTAGCGCGTGATGTAACGCAGTGCAATATTAAGGTCGGCTTACACAAGCACAATATTCCGATTCTATTAACTCTAAATCCTTTTTTTTTCTCTGTACAAATTCAAAAGATCGTAAACTATTTCACTCTCGCTACAAGCATTTCGCAACAACGCCGCGCGAACGCGTAACGCTTCGTCAAAACAGTTCGTCTTCTGCATAAAGCATTTACTGTTGACGGATCCCAGAAGCGATCGCGCGTCGCGATCCAGTTCTCATTATTCTCAGGGTTTGACATTAATGACAAAAGCGTGACGCAAATGCGCGCCGAACACGCTCTGTTATTTTTCGTTGTGCAACATGCGAATGCTCAATGGGCCGTGATTTATGGGCGATACGTTATGGCCATTACGAGAATGTCGGCTCCTACTGACCTTGGTTTGACAAGGTCTTCATGATATTGAAACTAATAACAAATTACATTTTTGAAACTTCTAATCACAGTTCGTAACCCCAATTATTCTCAAAAATCACACCGCAGTAATAAAAAGGAATGCTTGACCGACGGATAAAATATTTTCTAATTGCAAATGCATATAACTTTTTAATCGGGACGTACATGCATATTATTATTTCCGTTATAAAACGATTGCCGCTGTGGTCATAGATTTGCCATTATATGTACGTACGTAGATCGAAGTACACGGGAGTGTCTTTAGGTGACTCATTACGCAACAGCTGTAGGTAATTCAGTACAAAATCGTGAGATTTGTATTCCCATACTTTCTTATAAGAATAAAACTGTAAACACGATTAATCTATCAACTACATAGACAAAGTAACGGACAATAAAAATACTCAAATACTTTACTTGTATGTATAAAGTAAAGTATGTGCTAAGAATATATTAAATATGAGCGTATTCAAATTATTTATAAATACATAAATACACAGATATACGCTCACCGCCTATTCCATAGAGGGACATTAACATAACTAAAGAAATATAGAAGTGTTCGACGTTCCTCTGCCTACCTCTTCGGCGGTTGCGGGCGTGTTACGGTACGCAAATTTACACATATAAAGTAATTACGCAATGATAATTACACTAGATCTACCGTTTCAAAATTTGAATTATAGAATTATAAGTAAGAATTAATAAGCGTGAACCGTCTAATGTTGCATTACAAAAACACACTTCGATTAGTGTCATGCCTCCAGAAACACCTGCACGAATGGAATCGGACTGTATTCAAAAAGTCCATAATTTTTAACCGGATACTCGTACTTTCGTCACAAAGCGACTGCTGAGCCCAAGATTTGCATGACTGTACCTCAGAGCGAAGCAGTGCTAATTTAGCATTGTACTTTGCTGCTGAAAATTATTATACGCTTATAAACCTCACTTACATTGGAGTATGTTAGATGGACTATAAGTATAGAATTTTGCATAGAAGCATTTAGAATATGAATGAGATTTGTTAATTAGAAAATCATTAGAGCATTAATGTCCTGCTAGTTAGTCTAGTCGGCGATTTATTCCAAAAGGCTTATATAGCGGTTCGTCAGAAAAAAGTTTAAGATTAAAAAGTATTAAAGTTAGTTCAATCGATACCAAACTTTTAAATTGAAAGCGCCCAGGCATCGTAGTTGTACAATCGAAACGAAATTCCTAAACTACATCGAGTATAACTTTTCGTTTTGTTAAGTTCGATGTTTAGAGAGATTTAGCAAGTTGAATGGGAAAGTTGAAGCGACGGAATTGCACTGGACCACCACTTTGTTGCGTCCAATCGCGTGTTACTAAAATACTTCGTTAATACCCTGAAAGCAGTGTGTAGCTTTGGTGTATTTATAGACGGCAGTATTTCTAGTATCGGAGATAAGTTCTGAACTGGATATGTATTAAATCAATGTAAATATAGGTAAAGAAAAATATTGTGTTTAATAAATGCTTAAAAAATTATTAGCCGAAATCGTCTGAAACTAAACATGAAAGACTAAGCTTCCTGGCAATAG
>DWEI01004201.1:0-11926 GCA_018245875.1 Mysoria ambigua | reverse complement strand
AGGCGGCAGTAGCCACTTACCATCAGGTGGACTGCATGCCTGTCCTCTACTTCCTCATTATAAAAAAAAAAAAAAATGCAACCGGACACGCGCCGACGAGGTCCGTAAGGAGGCGCAAGAAAAATATTTTGTGTGAAAAACAGTACTGATGTTAATAGGGCATACCTCGATGGTTTGAACATTAATAAAGAAATATAAATGAAAGAATGACAAAACTTATGTTGGTACGTAGTTGTACGGTAATAATCACTACTTACTATGAGTTCAATATTTTTTTGTAGAGGACGTGGTATCTACAGTCGGATTAAAATATAAATAAAATACATTAAAGATAACGCGTTTGTAGCTTAATTCAAAAAAATTGCTGATATGTTTAATGCATTTTTCAGCTAAAAAATCCAATGTCAAATAGGTACTTGGGAAGATTTTTATTATAGTGTCAAGTAACCACGCCATATTCTAGTGTCAAAGTTAAACTAAGAAGCATTTATATATCGCAATTCGTATGCAAATGCCATAGTGTACACAAATCCACTACGTACCAATCACAAATCATGTGTATGTATTTGAACTGTATAAAAGCAGCACAGGATAAATTAATCTTTTTGTTCTCCAATAGACAGCAGGAATGTAGATGAGCCACTCGTGTTTCACAGAGACATTAAAAAGTCTGTATGAATTATCCATTGTCTTTTCAAATCTTAAGGTAAATAAATATTTTTCACAAAATGTACTTGACGCGCCGATTGTCGCGATATTTAAAGAGAATGCTTTAATGCTAATTATGTATTAGCTTAATTCTTTTGAACGAACATTTCGCGACGTCGTCTCAGTGAAATCATCTCAGTAACTGACAGCGGTCCAGCTCGACCACAACAATATATCGTACACGTACGTACGCTGCGTTCCGTTGTCTACAAAATTCTCACTTCACGCTCTAATCCAACATGTCGACCAGGACGACATGTCGACCAGGACGACATGTCAACCAGGACGACATGTCGACCAGGACGACATCTCGACCAGGACAACATGTCGACCAGGACAACATGTCGACCAGGACAACATGTCGATCAGGACGACATGTCGACCAGGACGACATGTCGACCAGGACCACATGTCGACCAGGACGACATGTCGACCAGGACGACATGTCGACCAGGACGACATGTCGACCAGGACGACATGTCGACCAGGACAACATGTCGACCAGGACGACATGTCGACCAGGACGACGCACACGTCAGCGACTCAGGTGGTAGAGCCGGGTGTGCGGCGTTGCTAGCTCTATACGCGCATCGTGGTCGAGGTACGAACACGCGCAGGGATGGTTCCGAATGGCTGGAAGAAGTGATGAGAAGTAATAGTTATAAAAGTGTAGGTACCCGTGAATGTGCCGCTCGTGGTGCGACCGGCTAGGTCGCGGCGGGCCGCCGCTCCGCCGCCCGCATGCTATCAGCTGGCCCGCGCGGCCATCGTGCCCGCGCGCGCCCGCACTCACCGCTCTGCGCCTGCGCAATATTACCTCGCTTTATTTATCTTTCTTTTTTTACTCGAAGAGAAAAGCAGACCCACACGAACTTAATTAATACATGTGTAGATTAAAAGTATTAGTGAATATTTACTAACAATCAAACAGCGAGACTCGGAAGATCTGGTTACTATAACCCAGTCAGTGTCTACGTAATGTATGAGTGAAAGTAAAATTCAGCACTTCACTGCCGAGGTTTCCGATGGCCGTCGCTAGTGGTGTACGCGTGAGCCAGCGACCGCACTCTTCAGACGTCGTAGTATTTCATATTGCTACTGTAGGCCAATCCTACAATGCCTGTACTCACATATGTTTAGCTTTATAATTACAACTTATTTGCTTTTCATTGCTTCAAATAAAAAGCTTCATTTATATAAAATATTGCCTATCTTTAAATGAAACAGAATTTTAACCTACTGTATGATGTTTTTGAGGCTGCTTTAACAACTAATGTTAGTGAATCGTTTTGTGCATAGACACATTTATTTGTTACGTCTAGGTATGGACGGAACGACCAGGGCTAAAGCGGCAATTTGTGTTTGTTCCCATTTTAAAGTAAAATGTTGAAAAAAAATCTCATAATTAGCTCTCCAAAACTGGGTCAAAATGGACTTAAAACGAGCTCTAAAGTTTTACAGGGCTGTACCTTACATACCTGCAGACTAAACTATGTTACCTCTCGGTTACGCGATATTTCTTATCTTTCAAGTATTTGAATAATTCCACCGCGATATGCCGCCATGAAAACATAACAATTCATCGTGCCCGTTAACTCGCGGCTAGGCGTTGTAATATGGCGCAGATTCTTCAGCTTCTGTCGCGGTCTCCCTACACTTTACTGTTTACAGCCCGCCGTCGTTTATAACACACGAGATATTTTTATGAACCAATCGAAGTTCTATAGAACATCGTTTATATGTAAAATACGAACTGGCCTTGCATTAGCAGCCATTTCAACAACTTTGAATTACATTTGTCGCTACTGTGCACACAATTTTATAATTAATCATGCTACTCAGTAATTGAACCTTTCTCATCGCTCGCTTGAAGTCTTCGAAAAAGTGACCAAAACAGAAATATACTTAGCAAGACGAAATACACAGAGCTGGACGGGAACGAATGAGCATTTGAAATTTCCGACCCGTCCGCCCGCCGGCTGTCACGCGCGCGACACTTGCCATGTATTTATTTGCACAGCGCCTGCCCGTGACGCAGGCTCGTTCCCGGAATGTCTTCGTTGTGCGAGCGGAGAGTGCCGGCGCAACGGGGTGTTCCCTGATACGCGTCACATTCCATTTTCGCGGAACTCGACGATTCACCATGCCTTCTTTTTTAACCGCTCTACTACGCGCTCCCTAAAACCTTTTTGGCAGTTGCCTCGCGAGTGTTCTAGTTTTCTCTATTTTTTTCATTATTTTCCTTTCAATTTATGCCACCTTTATCAACCACAGTTGTAAGCTCATCTGTGACTCGGACGCGGTTTAATATCTATTCGAAACTACATGCCCTGGTGAGGACATTATTACCTAATCGAAAGTACCTGCTGATTCCAAAGTTAGTACCTTTTATAGCGTTGCTGTTCCATGTAAGAAACCATGCTTTTAAATTCAAAGTGGAAGATGAAAAAGTAAAAAACTCTTGTATGAATTTTTGATAATGATAGCTGTCCGGGACCAGGATACGAACTACAGTGTTTCCTGCCTGTCGTAAGATACAGCTAAAACGACTCCTGGAGTCGCGAGCGGTTAGAGTGGGGACTCGAATCATTCAATTATCGGTCCCGGAAAGAAGACGACACATATGTTGACACACCGTTGTAAGAACAGACAGGCGCGGCAGGAAACGCGAGTCTCTCGCTCGTGTAGGGCCTGGAGGGGGGCGCGCTAACGGGGCACCGATGTGTTCTGTTAAAGATTCCGGAGACCTCCTATTAACGCAGAAAAAAGCCACTGAGGTATTTATTCGTGGTAAAATATTTCACATACTCCAGTATCTCGCCCACAGCGCTGTTTTTAAGACTGAAACTATGTTTTGAAGTTTTGCCCTGATACCAAAAAGGTACAATTACATTTTAAGCTGTATTTATATGAATCTCGTTCGATATCTGTTCCCATTTTTGTTTAAAATATAATTATCAATTATTGGCTGTATAAACTGAATATAACTCTGTTCGCTTTGAAACCTTAGATCTATCTGAATTAACGTCATTATCTTGCGCCTAAGTCCAAAACAGGACATAGACCTTCCCTAAGGAGGTTTTGTCCATAAGCCCCAATCTCCGCAATCACAGAACACGACAACTCTACGCAAGGGTCTTTAGCCATACCTAAGTAGGCTGCGTCATACCGCGATACAAAAAATATTCTCCACTACACATGCATATTTCTTGTTGATATTTAACTTCCGCGACTACTCAAACTTTTTGTATGAGAACTCAATTCTTTAAAACAATGTTTTGTATATAATAATTTCTTCTTTTAGCAACACAATCATCTAATACAAGTTGAGCTGCAGCGCGTCTGTCAGTAACTGTAAACCAAGTTGATAAAATTTAATAACATCTGCACTAATGATCGTTAAATAATGGATATAAGACTATTACTCATATAAATAGCTAATTCACTCAACAGTAACTAGTAGGTAACAACAGTTAAACAAACAATCGCTACATTTTTTATCCCTAAAGCCCTCTTCAAAGCCGACTGCCTGTTCGCTTGCTACTCCCTCGCATAAAAAGTAAGACGAAAGCAAGCGGGGGTTGACTCCCGGCTTAAGATTCTTCCTTGATTTTGATGGAACATGTTCACGCAGCCGTTGCGATAAAATACAAAACTACGTAAATCAAAAGTATTGCTGGAAATAGAGACGGTAAAATTAATTTATTATATGTATAAAATAGATACATCTACTTTGTTAGGTGTAATAATATCGACATAAGTGAATCAAATCACAATAAAGCAATTAACACGCAATTCGCTAAGCCGTTTCATACAACAGATAGAACAGGATTAATTGATATAAATGTAATCCAAAATCAGGTATGGGCGGGGCCAATAAACAATCGATTTACTTAAACAATTGACAGTTTATGTTATACACAAAAGAGAGTATACACGTATTGAAAGGATGATATCCCAATGCAATAAAAAGGTAACATGGAACATGTTGACCATCGTTTGTTTTGGGCTCACCTTGCTCCTCAAAATCCTTTTCCTCAAAATCCGCGTGACTACTTGCATTTAGAAATAGAAGGAGAAATTGAAAAATCTTTACTCCATTGTAATACAGCGGTTGACGTATAATTAAACAATATAGAGCAAAAACACAGAGATCTGATTAGTATTACATTGGAAAAGGCCCCCACTGTCTTAGCGTGGGCAGTTGCGCACGCCCCAAGATCACTGCCTTTCAGTGACGGTAACTTTAGTAAGTAAATTCACACCTGTAATCCCCGAAGAGGTAGGCAGAGGAGTGCAGTACACTCCCCTATCACCGGCTACTTTCACGTCCCACTATAGAACAGATGGTAAGTCTGATGCCGCACACTGGGCACAAGCCAGAATCCGTGCTACTATTAGAAAATTTACATTAGAAAAATTTAACCACCGACCAGGAATTTAAACCCAATCCCTCTCATTTGGCAGCCATGCTCGCAACCAACAAGACCAAGGAGGCAGTGAGTACTTCAGTACGAATCAAAGAATTCCTAAGAAAATCATGTCTAAACTTACAATACAATAAATTTACAATACAATAAAACAAGACTTCAAACGATACCAACCATTATTCGCCAGTCAGCAGAAAACAAGGCAACTACGGCTGACACATGACACCGCCACATAGCATTTATAAAAGGTGCATCGTCCTTATAGAGCACTTCAGACCTATTCTACACTATCGAGAAACGAGAAAACATTCTGGCAATGTTACAAAAATGTAATACCGTAACATCACGTCTGTAATCTCCAAAGTTGTCAGCAGAGAAGTATAGTACACTCTCGTATTGACATTTCTTCAGTTATATAATATTTATATCCCACCATCGCAAAAGTTGTTTGAACATACCGGGCGCAAATCCAATCTCAATGGACTGTAATAGGCCGGGGATGATAATGATGAGCGCAGTTATTGGCCAACTTGTTAACTCGCAGGTCTGTCACCTACGAGTATATACCGTACCTAAAACAAATAATCATGCGCAGGTGTTTCCGGTTCAGTCAAAGCATCGAGGTTTCGATGCTAGCTGCTCCGGGCTCTAAATCAGTCCTTACCGTCGTCACTCTCTTATCTTATCTATTTTTCCCATTTTCAACCTGTGAATGTCAGTAAAACGATTACCAGATGACAGTTCCAAAAGACGAAGGCGAACACCTATACGCCAATAAAAGATAAAAATTCGAACTATTTTGCATTTACGAGAACCCAGGTAGCCGGTTGTCTATATACCTGATTTCTGGGATACATAATGAACATTTTCAAACGAGTTTTAGTAAAAAAAAATACCTTAATCAGAATATACGCGTAAATTTTAGTATTGTGTTCATGATCGCTCATCGATAAAATTTGCCTTGTCGTAACAGTTGTCCTTGGTCTTCTCTACCGACTTTCGAGAATCTTACAACAAGTCATCACCAACTCGCCAAAATCAAGTCAGTATTTAATACATATACCTATCCCTATCGAATTTCTGCAGTGCTCGCACAGCTTCCTCGTTTTAACGCCTTGGTTTATTGTGCAACGTCAATGTGTGCACGCATACTTCTAATATGTATGTGCGTATGACTGTAACTATACACGTTTCTCTAAATCAAGAGCCACAAAACGAAATAATTTAAAACAGAATTAGGTACAATCGGTGCGGCGTCATTATTGAGTTGATGATGAATGACGACACGCTTTGTAAAATCCTTGCGAACCGTATTGCAATACTTTCGTATATGCACTGAGCATGCAAATAAATAGAGGCCGTAAGTCACGGCCGCTACGCGCAGTGACGCGATCCTGCACAACTTTTCCAAACAAGAATTTGTAAGTTAAGTTTCATTTCCAAACCTTTATTTTAAATGATATCCCGACAGAACTCAAAACGTCACGCTCTTCACTATGAGTAAACTTCTTAGTTATTTTAAAATATCTCCTTATACGTACAGGGGCCCATGTCTTAGGTTTTTAGTGGAATTTTTATAACTATATCCTTATACTGTCATTGTACGTGTCTGCTGGTTTCGCACACTTGTAACTCCGCAACTAATCACGACTTGTCCCATTTCTTCAAGACAAGCGAGCCTTGGTCGTTATATCCGCCTGGATGTCAGCCTCTCTCACCGCCGAACCATCGGGGCCGTTTCCAATTTTCCACCTGTACTTATTCACCCAATGTGTGGAAGAAGCGCGTTAGATCTGTAAGGATACACATTCGATAAAAGATGTGGTGTTATAAATAATTATTATTACACCACGTCGTTAATGTTATCAGACCACAATATGTCGTCACTGACCGTTCCAGAGTGCTTAATGGTCTTGAAACACACACGCGGCATGCAAAATTGCATATACGCTTTGGACTGCGGCGCTCCGCAGCCTGGCCGTGCTGTTTCCGGCTCCAACGGAAATACGGAGAGCTCTTCGGCTCAAATATTGCTAAATTTTATCCGAAAACATTTATGTTATAAAGTGAATATAGAAAAATTAAGAACTAAAAAACAATTTATACTATTTTCTTAAATGACAAATAGTTACGGCAATTGTTTTACTATTGTAATCTGTCAGTAATCCGACATAATACACGTTTATTATGTATTCCGCCGTGTTTAGATGCTGTATAGGTACACAAGAGCGGACGGTACAGAAGATAATTATTCTTTACTTGACGCTTACACAAACAGCCTCGCGTAGCAACGAACGCTACGCTTTGTGCCGTAGCCAGTACAATCGTGGAGTACAGTTTCTTTTATAGATACGACAGGTAGGTAACCGTTTTCATAACAATTTGTCTTTAGGATACAACTATAAGGAGGGATATTCTTGTTCAAACAGTGTAACAGAGCTCATGTCGATTAAAAATATAAACAAGTATTGATTGCCTCCTATATTGGTACAAGATTACTATTTAAACACGAGCACGTAGTACTTTAAGGCTATTCGAGCATCCAGAGGATGGTATTTTTATAAATATATTGATTTTGAACCACCATACATGTATGTATCCATGTCGTACGAGGAATGCTCGTGTACTGTACGGCACCTGTTACATTAACGACGTATGAAACAAAGCATGTAAACACCAATGTCAACGGAAATTAATAACGTGCATGAAATATTTGTTTCGAAAGGATCGGAAAAAATTTTTGAAGCGGATTACAGAACAACGCACGTGCTCGGCTCTATCCCCTCTGAGTAAAGGTTATAATACGATGGCAGCTTCGGGGCGGAAATCTTTCATTCACTTTAAGTCCGAATACCACTTACTCGAATAGCTACGTTATTCAATGTAATTAATGACGTGCATCAATATGCATGCGGAAAAACAAATACTCGGAACGCACCAACTTACACATGGATTCACGGTCACAGCTTCTTTACATCGCGCCACAATCGCCGGTCCGGGGATTGTTTCACTGAGCCACCGGGCGGGAACACAATCACTCCGCGGAGTCACCGGCACCGGCGTCGCGGGGACGAGAGCGCGAGGGCGTGTTCGCGGGCCGCGGGGCAGCAGCGAGCGCGCGGCGGGAGGCTCTCGGGCGCTGCGGGGACGGGCGCTCGCTCGGGCCGGCGCCGACACACGACAGCCTCCGTCGCAATGACGAAGCGGCCGGGCACGCGCGCGCGCCCTGCGACACGGCCGCCCGAACGTGCACGAGCCGCGCCGACGTCTCCCGAGCGCGGGGTGAACAAACCCAGCCACACATCTCCTTCTAACACAGTGCCGAGGTTAAAAAGGATTTAGACTTTCTCAGAACGTTTCACGGTTCGATCGTCGAATTCCTTGGACGCTCCATAAACATACTATCTTTATAACATTATACTACCAAGAACGCGAACTTTACTACGCGGTGATGATTATATCGTTAAACTGAAACGGGTGAACTTCATAAAGCCTGTCGACAATAAGTTAGACAATCGCGTATCACGTAGATGTTAACAGTCTTTAAGCTTTTTATATCCCACTATTTGATGGGCGCTTGATTACCGCGCAAATGTGAAGAAACTAATTTACATTTACATCGTAAAGACTATTTGGTAATTCAGCATAACCTATTAGCTGTTAAAAAATACGAAAAAATGCGCCGAAATACACCGAAAACCACATTGAATTATTTTAATAGGATATGTGTTTTGTGGTTTACATACATAACATTTATTCTACTTGAATAGTATTGGTTATATTTATTTATATTAATATTTCTCACTTACTAGAAAATAGTCAAATGATGTAATTAAATCAAATATCCTCGTGAACACAGCACACGACAAGCAGCGACCAAACCAGGTTAGATTTACAGTGGTCCGAATTAGACTGTGCAAAACCGTGACAACTAACTAAATGCAATAAATATATGAATATATAGAGATAATTGTTTACAGAGCCTCGTACTTACCTCGTCGCTAAGAACCCCGTAGCCGTCGTAGCGCCGCTACGTTGAAGGCGCTACGAACTGACTGCTACACTGCAGTTCATTCCCTCCCAAGTCACGACTATTTATAGATAGACCACTTCTCGTTACTCGTAGGAGAAAGAGAACAAAGCTGTTCTTACTATCATTTTTCAAATATTTAATATGATACACCAAACGTGAAACGTAACTGAGTGCCTCGTTTTTCGTGTCGGTTGCAAGCGCCACTGACGGTCGGGAGGTCCTGGGTTCAAACTAGGTCCTGGGTTCGGGAACTACGAGATTTTACTAATTTAGATTTTCTAGTAGTGGCTTGAAGCCTAGAAATGTGGCCGGTAAATGAGAAATGGTAAATGTAACTGGTGAATCGAGGAAGCCTATTACATGAATTTCTCAGCCTACGTCTTCGGGAGTTACAGGCATGACGTTATGTTTATATTATGTAACACGTATCTCATGCCTGTTATAACTGAAAAGGTAGACAGAGCAATCTAGTACACAAATTGTAAGCCAATTATTATACGTCAATTTATATTAGTTCACAATAGACAACGCCGTGGTTACTCCCAACTCTACTTCACTCAAACGAGTTGGAAATATAAGATAGGGGATGAAAGTAGAATCAACGCGGCCGAGACGAGTTCGTTGCGGCACATTTGCGGCTTGACACTCGCCGACCACGTTCGTAATTCTGGCGTAAAGTAAAGGGTATTGATGTAGAAATGCTGATGAAAGAATTGTTAAGCAAATGTACAAGGAGAATGTTGAAGGACTGAGGTATCAAGGGAGGTCAACACCCACCTATCTTGATCAAATAGTATGAGGCAGACGCCTCCGAAACCTGCGGGAGTGTATGAAGAGTGGGCCTGTAAGTATAGAGATATTTGGCACTCGGTACTGTCTGTCTATCTGGAAAGGGGCCTGGCGTGAATATATGTATGTATATATATTATTTGTCATACATGTTATACATGTAATTTTTTAATTCGCACATTTGACCATACAGATATAATGTATGCTTCCTATTTCTGTAATTATTCGTCTTTATTACTCTAAATATGTCTAAAAGCGTCACGCTTTTACAATGGTAACTAATTATGAATATGTATTCAAATAAATAGTACTTCTCGCGCGACACTATATACGCACTAAAACCTCAAAACTATGGAAACCCCGATGCGATACCTTATCGTAAGCGCTCTACCAATTTGAATAATAGCTAGTTAGTATCTGGCGTTAGACATTACATTAAACACGCGTTATGCACCAAATATGACAACGCGCTTCTGCGTAAAGGTATACCTGAATGTATGCTACATGTAAATGTACTGTACATTTTACAGTAATATTCAATTTTCAAAATATTTCCGCGCTCCAGAGCTCACATTAAACATTCGCTCCAGAAATGTATCCTTACAGATCATTTGTTATTTGACCACCAGAACCTGCTAATCGTCAGATAGTGCAAGCTACGCATAAAATATCCACAGGGTAGGTGTATACGCAGTCAAAAATAACCACACGAAAAATCTTTAGAAAAGTAATATCTACACTGATACTTTTGATCCTACAAAAGTCTCAAGCTACCACAGCTAAACATTGTTAGATCCAGCGTTTAGTAACAGGTTGTGTAGAATTTAAAAGGCAAAACTGCTAAAAGTTGGCGCGACCGCGAGAACTAGTAACTTCTAAGGCAATATATAAATCAAATAAATGATATTACTTGAGCCGTAGGGTCCTTAGGTAAATACCACTAGTGTGGTGAGTCCTCACATATCAAAATCAATTATCTAAATGAATTGTCATTTGGAAATTTTCTTCGCCGAATGTGATATTGAATTTATTGAACGTAAAATCATGCCAGTAATATCCGAAGGAATAAGCAGAGTGCAGTACACTCCACCGTTTCCCCAGTTACTATTCTAATCTATTGCTATACACGGGCCACATAACCAGACTCCGAACCACTGCTAGAAACTCTCAGTTGGAAACATCCAATGGCACCTTGCCATTAAGTTGAACCCAGTTACTTTTATTGAAAGTGGTGGTTGCACTAAACAGTGGCAATTTATCGGTTCAAAATTCGACCTTCGGCTCCAGGTGTCCCATTGTTCATTGCTGAGGGGCGCCTCTTTACCAAAAATTTGTACGTTTTCAAAAATTTAAGATCATTTTCTGTAAAACAATCGCATATAAACCAGCCCACTTAATAATTCTCTATAATTTAATAACTTTCTATAAGTTATGTGAAGCCTGCCAACCCGCACTCGTCTCGAAGAGCAGACTAAAAGCTTACCCCTTCCCACTGTGACTGGTGTCTCTTGCCAAGCGATTACAGATTGATGATGAGTAATCAAAATCAAAATAAACAGTAGGTATCTATTAAATATTTGCATGGAATATTTTTAAAATATGTAGATTAAATAGATATATATATAAGGAAAGTTATAATTAAAGAGGACTCTTCACTCTTTGAATGCGAAATATTTTTCATACTTTATTTTATAAGCATCACAACGCAGAATTTTTAAATTCGTCGAACAAAAACAGGTTAACCTCTTTCTATAGGGCCTAGTTTACTTATTTCACTCAAATCGTCAAAAGATAATTAACCCTCGTTAAAATTTTGTTCCAAATATGGATACGAGTTCATCTTTTGCATAAAATATTTTTGTTTTATTACGTAACATCACACCTGCAGTTCCCAAAAAGGTAGGCAGATGAGTTTATCATAGTCCCACGTTTCACCAATTACGCTTACGTCCCAACTTGGAATAAG
>DWEI01004200.1:0-11926 GCA_018245875.1 Mysoria ambigua | reverse complement strand
CTACCTGCAGAAACTGGCCACCTAATTAATTATTTTAGTCATAATCCTATTCAAATTTATATCAAAATAAATATACATATATACATATAAAGTAATCTAATTTGTCTGTGTATCGTACAGTCACTTTGAATATTTTTGCAATTACTCACAATTAATTTGTACTTTTCAGCAATTATTACGTTATCTGTACCAATTCATCATTCCATGTATAATATTTCCGCCTCGTTAGCAACGGCTCAATGTTCACTTGTTCATTCAGCGTGCTACTTGTCTATTTCACACTGACATGGCTGTAAACAGATAAAATATATCAAACTATTTACATTAAATAAAAAAGTTGACACAACGCACTTATTTCAATTATTAAAATATTACTTTGAAGACCAACGATTTTAGTTCGTCGCTTGTAAACACGCAATCCTAGTGATAGATGGACTGGTTACGTTTTTTCCTCGCAGCTCGAAAGTCTCATCACCGTCGATATAGAATATAATCACAGTGATATTATGCCTAAACACTCAGCTGTAGGAAAGTCGGCAACTTTGAACTTTATTTTGCATTCCGCGGCGGCCCCATCAAAGCGGCAATCATGCCCGCAAATGCGGTCTATAACAAAACTTTCTGAACTTACCGACTTACTTCTGAGCGGGACTAAAACGCTGCGCGGATAACACCGCGCGCACAAGTGTTCCTCCAATATCTAATTATTTTTTATGGTGTCAATAAATTGTCATCCCATAGGTCTCACTCAACACAACATATATGAGACAAGTGATAATTTGACACGGAAAAAATTGTTATTATCGTACTTGTTTAAAGAATAAGAATACAGGTCCTTCAATTGTAAATACCTTATACAAACAGCCTTAATAAGTTTAGCTAACCTTAAGTTTCCATATAACAGTTATTGTCTTACAAGTATCTGTATAAAATGTCATTAAATTCTATGAACATATTAGGTCACAGATTCAGTTACAATATATATTAGATATAGCTAGGCATATTATGATATATCACCATATATTTCCTGTAGTAATGCTCGACTTGCATAGCTATGTAAAGCTAGCTCTCTCTTACGTCTTCATAAATATAGCAACCCATATTACAGTATAGCAAGACATATTACGTAACATGACCGCTGTGACCCGCAAAAAGGCAGCCGAAGGGATTTAGTATATGTATTCCCAAGTTTCACCAACAACGTTTACGCCCCGCTATGGTATGGACGGTGAGAAAGATATTACAGCGCTATATATCGATGTGTATTATAGCTCCGTGTGTCCCGTCCTTAAAGCGGACTGTTGCTGGTCCAATCGTTGTTTTTGTCGTATCGTTTTTCATCTATTGGGCAACGAGGCGCGGTGTAATGAGGTTTGACTGGAGCGACCGCGACCGCGTCGGTGGCGAGTGTCGCCGCGCCAACAGACACACTTCACCGAGTAATCCTCGATAGGTACAAGCGTAAGGGTCCCTTCACACACGCCGGCTGGGAAAGCAGCGTTTAAAATATAATATTAGCATATTCCAATATAGTTATGTTTTTTACTTTAAATATATAATTTTAAGAAGATGCTAGAGCACCGTTACAAAACAGTTAATACGTAAAATTAGACTTTATTGCATTGTCTTAAAGTTCTTTTTCATATACGATCAAAATATTCACCGCTCTGCCAGCCGGTCTATTTGAAAGGACCCTTAGAAACAGTCCACAGATAGTTACGAACGTGAATTTAATTTACGTTCCGTTTACAGATCACGTAGATTTACTATCACTGTTTCGTTTCATGATTAATTTAGCTATGTACTGCCGCCGCGGGTCGATCACCTCTATCGTTCGTACTTGATTAAAAGGATATCGTATTCGTTTAAACTTTATCTACATTTTATATGTACCATTTTATGTATCTACATTTTATAGGTACATATATGTTCTTATTTTCTTTTAGTAAAAACATTGAATATCACAAAGAAAACTTAATATATTTATAAATATAACCAAAAAGCTAGACAAGAAACGCATTAACATAAAATTGTTATTTATAAATAATAACGAAAACCCCCACTGAGTTTGTTTTATGAGGGTCCACGGCCAACAGAATCCATTTATCTCGATTAAACATTAGGCGGCCAACACGCATGTTGGAGAACGGAACGTCGCTCACAATTTGAAAAGAGAACAATAAATAGTTACAGCCACTAGAGAATATAAACTTCGACTTAAGTTTAAATGAAAAAACTTAAAATTAAAGATAAATATAACGCCCGACGGTAACCACGCAAAGTAAGCCAGAAATAGGTTTTTCTAATTACTAATACAGCTAAAGCGAGCTTAAATTTTTTAAGTGCTAATTTATTACAGCGCGTCGACGTCTTTTCATAGACAACCACATTTTAGTAAAGCCTTTCGTTTCACGAGATTGTTTAGTTACTAAAAATGAACCAATGTTTATTTTAAAATAAAACCAATTTCATAAACTTATAGGTAATCTGAGCTTAGCAAAACCAAACACATGAGATTTAGCGAAATGAAAGATGAAAACATTTTTTTTTTTTTTTCACTTCGCGCTTCATTATGTCTGATATAAAAAGATTTTTAGTTCCTAAAATATCACTTATTATAAACAAGATCAAGTCACAGGTAATATAGTCAATAACTATGATAATTACAATACGATACTATCAATATCTCATAAACTTGTTTTTATTAGACCCAACCATGTCCGAGCCGTCGCTTTCAGAGAGCTGCGCAACGAAAAACCAATTTAAATAAATTTCAAAAAGGCATTTATGAGAAAACCCCGTAGTGCTGCAACACGTCCAAATCTAATTTGAACCGTGCTACATTTCAAAAAGATTTGTTTTTGTACAACAATACCGAAACTTCCACCTGAGTCATTCTCGTTAGTCAGGTAACACACGTCAACATCTGTCAAATAACCACCAATGTTTATTTACAGAAAATTATGCCTTGTTGTAACATGCTTAAGTTGTATTATTCGATGCGTAATTGTGGCGTTTCAGACGTTTAATATTGAACAATATCATCTTGTTAGTAAGTTTATTGTTAACTTCGTGTAGCTCTGTCCTTATCTATCATGTGTGATGTTGAAACGATAGAATATATCCGTTTCATCTACATCGTTACGGCAAGGTCGGCTCGTTAAAAGCTCTTAACGAGAATCGAAGGAAAGCACATGCTGCTCAATGGATGTCAAACTATTTCCATTTCTAAATTGTTAACATAACTCATTATTTATATAAATGAAACCAGCCCATGGAATGTGCAAATTACACATCCAAAGGAATTCATTATTTTTTAACGTCATGAAACGATCATGAAACGTAGATAATCCGTATGATAATAAGATTATTTCGTTCGCTAAATTATTAGACGTAACAACTTAATAATGTGTGAAATGCAAATATCTACCCACAAAAAGGTGGGTCAAAAGTTTGAGACGCTATGTCGATGTCTTTCGAGGTATGTTCCGCGCGTGTCCCGTTCACACCTGTATCGTGGTCATATATCCAACTCTTTCCCGTAATATCGCCTTCTCGCTTCTTCGTAGTGACCATTCCGACGCGGTATTTGGGATAATCGACACAGAAATTAAAGCTCCTTATAAAACCGGAACGATAAAACAAAAATTAGCGAGGAATCTTTAAAACCGAATAATTAATACCGTAAAGGTATAAAAAGAAAAAAATATTGCTCGTCCAAATATAATCAGATTGCTTTGCTATAATTAATAAATAATTGGATAATTACAGTAAGCTATAATATTATACTATATATTTTCAACGGACCTCTCCCCTTTATTGTAGCTAACTACTAGTAAAGCAAAACTTTTAAAGAGATACAGTTTTAAGGTCTAAAAGATTAAAGATGATTTACATTTAATAGTCACTTTTATCACTGAAATATGTCTTCTATACAGCTTTAAGACATTGATTATTACAATGCTTCCTAAATAATTTCTCTCGATCCTTCGAGACCTCTCGTCCCGTATCAACGTATAAATATATGGACAACAATTGTATACTTATTTATTATCGTGGAGCCATTGCACCCACGCCCTGATCCTGAACACAAGTGAGAGGTAAAAGGAAAAAATGGTATTTCTTATGGAAATCGACTCACTCAGTCGCCTCGTTATTTCAACCAATTCCCTGATGTTGTATTCGAATCATAATCCATATAGTGTGTAAGCCCTATAGTACGTAAGTATTATAGCGTGTAAGGCATATAGCGTACTGTGTATTGTTTCGTATTAACGATTCGATTTTCAAAATTTTTTTGTTCATACATCCAAGTAGAATTAATGCAGATCGCCGTTGGATTTATTGTTAGTCTACATTCTGTATTATACATATTTTGAATTAATGAAAAACATGACTTTTGTATAAGTACATGTAATAATCTATTTGAGATAAATTTCGTTCAGAAACATACTATGCGTTACTTTTTTTATGAATAGCTAGTCATTATGCAGTCAATAAACTGATATATTTTTTGTTTTGCTCATATATACGTCAAATAACTAAGACCATTTCTTAACGCACGTCTCAAAATCGAGATTTCTCATTTATTCAATGGACTTTGCATTTTTTGCAACGCAATTTTAGTGTCAACATTGTTTGACATGGTTATCTTTCTCTTTAATATATCATTCATTTATTTAAAGTAT
The DNA here is from genome assembly GCA_018245875.1 of Mysoria ambigua. Taxonomy (NCBI): domain Eukaryota; kingdom Metazoa; phylum Arthropoda; class Insecta; order Lepidoptera; family Hesperiidae; genus Mysoria; species Mysoria ambigua. Next base: position 7,238 of record DWEI01004200.1, on the reverse strand, counting down.
TACATAATCCAATTTTTAACAAAGGAACAAGATTTAATCACTAATATTATTCGAGACTTTTGCATAAAACGAATAGAAATATCAAAGCATCTTGGTAATTTAAATACTTTTGTAATGCTATTACAAAACTACTTGCGTTCAATAGATTATGATGGAACACGCTGAGTCATATTTCGAACAAGAAAAATGGCTGTCATTCGAGTAAATAAAAACTTTAGTCGTTAGATTGTGACCGACAGGCCGCGCCGGTGAAGTGCTGTCACTCAATTGCTTAACGAGATGAAATAAAAAAAAAGATCTTTAAGATCTGTTCCGTATATTGTAGCACGAACAGAAATCTTCATTGCTACTCCTTTTTAAAAATATGGCGGGCACGAAAGACTGAGATCTGGCACAGTCAATGTTTATATAGAGAAGGAACACGGAAGGATAAAACAAATATATAACTTACAATAAAATTTCGAATACTGGCTGACTATTAGAGTAAAATAATATCATATTAATTAAGATTTACGTTAATGTCAACTTTAAACATTGCCAATTGATGATATTTTTAACTATCGATAAAAATCCATATTAATGACGTAATAAATAATTATTCAATCAATTGTATAATTATGTATCATTTATTAAATAATTATGTAAATAATAACCTACGCTGTATAGGTCATACCATTTTAAAACATTTAGGAATATAGTCCGACATAAGTATAGCTAGACCAGCGTAGACCTAAATTTTGGTTTTCGAAACAACCTACAATTTATTCAATAGGCTCTTTACATATTCCATAGCGGAACGTAACTGGTCAAACGTGGAAGTGTACAGTGTACCTACTGCACTCTTCCGTCTACCTCTGCGTGGATTTCAGGCGTGATATTACGCATGATTGAAATACTTAATCTAACTTACTATGAGGTAAGTTTAAAGCTACTGACATTAACTGATGGATGAATGGCCGAATGGAAGCGACCGGTGCCGTTCATTAGCCAGACGTTTCGCGACGTGACCGTCCGAGATGAAAGCAAGGAAACGTCTTCAATCAATACATGTCGCCTAGACACGCGATGTTGTGGAAATAGTTATATGTATTTTATATGCACTAAACTTCTAAGTACATAATCATGCAAACGAGTGAAGCACCACGGCACATTAATTTACTGAAATAAATTGATATGCTTTAATTAACAATACAAAAATATAAATGAAGTTTTATTGACTTTCCAAATTTTTAAATTTCGAATAAGAATGTGATTGTTTGTTACTTTTCTGATAAATGCGTCATCAAACCAGGCCTTTTACGGAATAGGTGTAATAAACTTAATCATTTGTGCACCTACATTCTTTACTTGTGTGTTTGTAAAAATAAAACCATCGAAAGAAAGTTACGTAAGATATGATATATTTTTTAAAATCACTTCTAACGGACCAGTGACTGGAAGAGATCGTGGTAAATCTACATATATTTGTTTATTCATACAAAGCAATCGCATCACTGTGTTTTATGAAACGGGCGTTGTACCATGATATAATTATACAGTTATAAAACAGTTATCTGAGATGAAAGTGAAGTAACATAACCATATAGAGAAATCTACGGCGAACAGCCACGAGAGAGGAGTTAAATAGTTTTGTAAACCATAACTTGTTTTATGTAACGAAACCCACAATTAAGTAACTCCAATTGTGGTTTTAAAGTTTACAGTGACTAAGCACTGTCTAGCCAAGCGTGCTGCATCCTAGACTACATCTAGCTCAACATCAGGTAAGTAATATTGTAAGTTTATTAATGCGAGACTTTAAGGGTACAAAAATGAATGTAATGTACACGATAAATATGTTTTTACTTAAACTCCGAGATTGTAGTCAACTGCGGATCTTTTCATTTTATGGAAGTAAAAAAATATAATAAAATTAATCTGAACAATATTAAAAAGTTCGGCGCTCGGTGTATAGCAATAGGCTCATCTCTCGCTCCTCATTCTATCTGTCTTCAGTGATTACAGGCGTAATATTAAGTAAGAAAGTTACATATGCTACTTTGCATTTTACGTTTCATTTTTATATCATTGGTACATTTATTTTGGAGGAAATAAAATTTTTACAATACTTGTATTGTAAAGTGGTAAATCTTATAGGGATCCTGCAGTTTTATAAGACTCCCATAGAGTCCTAGACGCGCAAGTATACAGTATGGCTGTTTTAAAAAATACACAACTAAAATTACATTGATAATAAAGGTTTCCCCAAAATACATAGTGCGTTGAGTTGATGTTTCTTGGCAGTACAAAGCGGAGAATGCTCAGCCGCCTCAAACTATATTTTCCTTGTTACCATTATTATAATATTATGAAAGCAAACATGGACAAAACTTAAGCGTACACTCCCGCACATCGCGAACACGACAATCACCAAATGCATCTGCATAGGGAAACACGGTACAATCGGTTGATTTATTCAGTTCGCTTATTATACATTAACGAGAGATTATCTGTCGCCGTTACCGAGCCGGCCGCTATAGTAATTTGCCGTCGTAAAACAAACTCAATCAACCGAACGCCTCGCCATAAAAGACGGCGGTGTTCGGCCTCTAACGAGTCATGCAACTGGTTCCCTATGAAGGCAGTTTTATGAGCGACATAACCGTATAACCGGCGGTTCTCGGTAGCTCGAGCCCACCGATCAATATGTATCAGGTACTAAGAAATATGAACGACGATCGAGACGCATTTTTCAAATATATTTATTTTGTTACTCCTTTATCAAACGGTAACCAGTGATATTTAAATGTTAAGTTTAATGAGCTTTTTTTTATATCACAGGATGTGATATTCAATTGTCTTGGAATAAGATGTTGCTTACGCATTTAAGAAACATAATTTCTTCTTTAAGCAGAAATATAAATCAATGCTATCATGTATGTATTGTATAGTCGTTATTTACAACGAATAATATATCGCATTTAAAATTGACCAAGACACGACTGATAATTATGTTATTTCCAAACTAGTGGCTGTTTAGTGAAGCATAAGACCGAAAGTTCCAAATCGTTTTGCCATTAACGAAATATTACTTGTCCATGTTTGGTTGCAGTTGATAATACATATAGGCAGCTCATTTATTTTCCACACCAAAAACATCAATCATGCATGATCTCAGCACCGTTGATCGAATATCCAGTCCATCATATATGAAAGTGACCAAGTTTAAAGGAGCTTCAGCCGCATACTATTCTGTTACTTCGGACGTTCGTTTGTTTGAAAATTCAGGAGCAACCCCAGGTCTTAGATGGGTGGTCGACAAAATATGACTGCGTCCCAACTTAACTGAGTCCACATTTAGCCACCTGCTGTGAACACGTTCGCCATTTTGTGTGTTCGTTAAAGGTTTTCGTTGTCTGATGTTAAATTATTTACTATCTCATTGTAACTATAAAGACTTACGACAAGAAGTTTAAATAGATACTGTACGATGGTATTATGTTGTGAGCAATTTCAGTTTCAAATTATTCGTTAATTGTCTGTTTGTTAGGTATATAAATTAATGTTTATATCTAGTCAAAGTCGCTTCCTTGTGCTGCGTTTATACTGTCATAAACATCATTTTTAATACTCGCAACTTCCGGCAATATAGCTGCTATCAAGCCGCGACAGTTCCGTCCGATTCTGGGTTACGTGGCTATTTATTTTCAAACTCTGTGATATAACGTTTTAAATCAGCACATTAATATCATAACCTCATCGCTGTCAAAGCCGCGTCTAACAGATATACTGCATCCTGTTGCGATGCGCACGCGCACCCGACTCTGGACGTAAGTAGGTATACGAATCGGAGGAATAATCGATTTTACGAGCTCCCGAAATAAACACGAGTCCCTTCGGCACATGCATCATCGGCGGACGCATTCTGCACCCAACTGTTGCGTTGGATCTTTTCGTTATAAACTTTGTGACCGTGACGTCGTCAAACAAACATAGCGTTTCCGAGAAATATTAAATGGAAGTAACAAAAATCTATTGCCCATTATCGCTGTGAATATTATTTCAACGCCCATCAGCTATTTCGGTACGGACTGCTTGAAATGTTTTTCAAAGCGAACTTATAAATGAATTATGATCGTTGGTTTTAGATAGTTATGAAAGTTATCCTTCCTATCTGCTAATTTAATGTAACTATGTGGAATACGTAGATTATTTCTGAAAGGATTTGCTTATTTTTAGTTATAACTGGCAATAACCATAAACCAAATAGAACGCTTTAAAATGAGAACAGCCTTGTAATATATTAAACGGAAACGAGGGCCTTAAGAAAGCATTGGAAAGGCAGTTTTAGGGAACGCTATGGCCTGGGATGGAGTTGGAGGCGATAAATAATCAGATCGGTTCGTCTAAATGCGAGTGGGTGTTGGGTTTTATTGTTACGAGCCGCTTAACGACCATTCTTTATACATCCTACTCTACTTTAGGCCTCCTGTTACATTTGATACTGCACGTAACTTTAGAAAGTTTCTACATAACATTGGCTCTGAATATATTCATTGCAAACTGAAGTAGAGAAAAACATAATATTTCAGGAAAAAACCATATAGATATGTATATGTAGGTATATTATATGTAGGTATATATAAATACTTGATAATGATATGGACAAGAAATAAAGCAGTAGTTACTGGACCGCGAATTCATGGCGCTGATACAATCATGAACAGAAAACTAGAAGCAATAAAATTATATTGGGCCGAACATTACCCGTGTTATACGACGCGAATCCTTAGTAAATTATCTCGGCTGTAAAACTGAAACGCCTTTGTGCGCAACAACTGAGACCAAGACTTCACCGACGTATGTCATGTCGACGTTTACGACGGCCGACACATTTGAAATAAGAATATGACGGTAATGGCGGCGTGTGTGGTCTCATAAAACAGCCAGCAAGAAAAGGTATAATATTACAACTACCACTAGCAGAAAAAACTAATTAAAGATTGCAGTCACTACAAGTATTTCCTTGATAAACAATAAGTAATTCCTGTCTGTCAATTATTTCTTACAATAGCAATTTAGTTCACATGTTGGTTATTTAATACTTCTTTGATGGTGAGATGGTAAGAATAAGGTGGTATTCTATTTTGCCGCCAAAACATATAAATGGACACGAACGATAAATTACAGCAACGTCGAATTTCGCCAAAATATAGCTTAGCGAAAATTAGACATATATTTTGAAGAGCAATAATACTACAATAAGTTTTTATTTAAAAAATATATATCATTTCCAAGTTTATTGAATACTTTTCATTTTACGTAACATCATAGATACGTAATATTACCCACATCATTATGTTATCATCATCGGTATCATTAATAACGTCTCTTGAAAGTATTGAGATACAAATAAAAAAAAACTTTTTAGCAATGAAACGACACTTGCAAACGATTCCAATCACAGAGAACCAAATAGTTTCCGATTACGATCATAATTTATATCCATTACGACCTTGCATTCGATTCCCATCCAAACCATAATTTTATAGCGTGAAACCGATCGTTCTCGACGAGATAACGTTATCGTTTAATGGCCACTTCAGGCTCGACTCGACGCCACATAAAAAAAAAGAACAAGAGTGACTTAAAAGCGCCAGTCGGTTCGCGCCTCGTTCGTAATAACATTTGCATTTCCTTGTGATTGCACATCGCTAACGTATGAGGGGATCGACTTGTGTTTAGTGAATGGCTCCTTAATGCAACTTGCATTGGGTTGGAAACTGAACTCGGTCGAATTGATTTTCATTCCGCTTAAACGCAAACGTTTCCTTGCGCGCGAAGCGGCGTTATATTATTAGGAAGTACAAGAATGTTAAGGGTCATTGTACCGAACTGTTTTTACAATTCCAATGTTTTTTTAACCCATCAACAAAATTTAGTGGTTAATTAATTTTGTTATTGAAACGTTACGTTCAGACATAATACAGCAAGAGATATTGTAACACGTATAATCTTCACTTTGACTATCACACATTCTTGCTGCGGCACGCTACATACGAGTCGGCGTCCAAAGACAAATGTACAAGGCGCGCCGTTCAAAATAACGAGCCTAATTATCACAATGCAAATCGTACAAACACAAGTAAAATGTTAGCCAACATGTGTTGGCGTCGGATGCCCGATCAAACATACGAGCGGGGGAACAAACACGAATGTTTATACTATCACCACTTTCGGCACTGTTCAAATAGGGACCGATGTTTGCTCAAGTGCTAGTGGCACGCCACTGCGAAAGCCTTTAGCCAACATAAACAGACCCCAAGGAATCCTTTGAGATACTCGTTTTTGCCGCGCATTGCCAACAAAACAAAAACGCGGTGGGTCTATGTATGTTGGAGGCCATTGAAAACAAGACGACGACACCTCTTATCCCTACAGGGACGGATTTACCTGTCAGAGGTTTTAACGAGCTAAGTAAGGGTTGACAAAGGCTATAATTTACTCGAGCATAGCCCAACGAACTAGCTCGCGACGGCTAATTTTAAAACGCTTCTTTAATACAAGTTCACACAGTGGAATAAATAGTATTCTTGTGGCGCATGCAACAGATAAAAAAAGGTACCTTTTAGAATTCAAGCGCTTACACCGCCATCTTTGTTTATGTCTACAGATAAAAGCCAGCGTTTCAGAAACGTAATCGCTTATTAAGTGTATATTTAGCTCCCTACTTATAAAAAATACAACAAAACGTTTCATTTCTTACATTAAACAAATACAGTAAATTAATTTACAATAATGAACGGGGGCTGCAATAATTACATATTAATATTTAACGAAAACATTTTGTAAACACTAGAGAAACATGTTACCTTAAATAGATACTGAATGTATTTTGTATGAGGCACTGGCTAGTGACTAAACATGTTTGAAACGAGAACCATAAGAAGAGAACGATGCCCGCAGTTTCCATAAGTATTCAGTTCACCTGCCTGCCTGCAACAGCTGATCATTATAGCTCAACGCCAAATACCAGCGTATTGACAGTTTAATTACAATAATTACTGATAAATGATCATTGGCACTTTGGTGATCTTATTATCTTGGTGATCTTATTACTTTGGTGATCTTATTAGTCCTTTATGCGGTTATGTTTTCAACTTTGAGTACATCGTGAATAAAATCGTACTAGGCTTCAATACAATTTATCTGAACAAATAATAAATCAACGCACAGTCGCCACCTACGCAACGCTCATA
>DWEI01004199.1:0-11927 GCA_018245875.1 Mysoria ambigua | reverse complement strand
AATACTTTATGTATACAAACTCCGCGCACTTATCTATGAACTGCATATATTTATGTAATAGCAACCGCCGCTAAGTCATAGGGGCTTTGTCTTAAGATATGACGGTAAGATAAGTCAAAGACTTGCTGTTGAATATGGGAAGTGTGTTAGCGTAAATATTGGTGGTTGAATTTAATATAAGTCAAAAGTAGTGGAATATTACATTGTATTTCGTGCGCAATGCACTCAGTGAACATCAATATTGTATTTGAAGCTAAAATATTTATCTAAGATATGCTCCACAGATTTATTTCAACTTAACATGTCCGCCATTACGTTCTTTACGTTGGAACGTAATAACGCAGTTATTGCTATTTTGTCAGTAAATATATATAGAAACAGCCTACCATCCTTCCATCACTCAGGCTTTGGCATTCCCTTGCTAACTAATACAAAGAAATCAAATTATAATATTACGAACCTAGCAGAACAAAAATTGTTTTAGTTACATGACATAATCAGGCCGTATGGCATGGAAGATATCTGCTAATTTACCGAAGTTCTTCGCTTTTAATGACCTATCCTATATTACCATCACCCCTCCCTTACCCTCCTCGCTCCCTTCCCCCCATTCGCTCGGCGCAAATTCTTTCGTCTCTAGTCCGTACATCCTCGCCGCCACGGGGATCTGTTTAAAATACATCCACACATCCGCATCCGGGAAATCATCACATCCACCCCTCGCGGCGTCAATTGTGACCAATGAAATGTTATTGTCTTATTGTTACATGGGGTGTTTTCTGATTAGGGAGCATGTTTGCTGGTTGAGATTTATTGTTTTTAAAATGCCTAGAAGTTATTGCTTGTTTCCTTAAAACAGCAACGCCCCGGCAACGAATCACACGTAGGTAATAGCCTCACAATTACATACGTACATTTACCTTAAAACGTTAATAAATCCTTGCACGATTAGCGACTCTGACCCTGATTATAACTTAACGATAACCCTAAGGCTTGTTTCATTATATTTTATTGTTTCACTAAACTTGTTAACGATATACTCAAAACATAAAAAAATCACTCGAGTTACTGGCTCTGTGCGATACGCGTGACGATGTAATCAGATTATTTAATAAATGTGCATTATCTTTAAAAGATCACATGCACGGGACTATAATTAGCCAAAATCAACCTTCTTGACACGGCCAACATTATGCGCTGAACAATAAAAATGTAACCAGAGCGATAAATGATTAGATTAACATAAAAACAGGGACATATTCGTGTGCGTACGTATAGAACGCAGTATAAAAAACAAGATGCTATCCCGTGCGGTCCCGTGGGAATGGTGGGCGATCGAGCTACACGCGGCTCGATCCAATCTGAACGTCACAGTGACTGGCCAGCACGCAGGACCTCATCCTGCTTCATTGACAAACGTTGTTGAAGGTATGCAATGGATATTAAGGTCGCAAGATATGTATAACACTGGAATTTTGGATTATTGATTGACCGCCTCGTTGGTGGCGCTTTAGCCAGCGTGAATGCTGGTAGAAAAGCTTGGAGTTCAAGTCCCCACTCGGGTGTTATTGGATGCTTCCAACTTGGTTTATGTCTTCGGGGCTGCAGGCGTGATTCTACGTTGCATTATAGGTCTTTGAATCCATATATACTGACTTCGTTGAATATTTAAAATACAGTAGGTGGATAAATTATTAAGGGACATATATATTTTTGTATCTCGAACTCGGAGTTATTTTTTGTACAATATTAATTCTTATATTTATAATGTATTTTTGTAGAAAACAGAGTGAAACACATACGTGTGATAATGTAAAACAATAAGTAGTAATAAAAAAATATTTAATAAAATAAACAGAGAATGTTCAATGGACGAGCAGAAGTCTAAATTATTTTATTGAAATGTATTCTGCTTTGTGCTATTACATATGACTTGATACATTATATTTATTACAAATGATATATATCATTTCTAATAAATACAATACAATACAATACAATATATTTTATGGCACACCAAAAACAACAAAAACAGAAAAAAACAGGTTAAATAAAAAAATGGGTAAAAAAATACAATAAAAATACAACTTATATGACAAAGCTAATGTTCTGCATGCATATGACTTACGACACCTTTGACATTAAAAATAAACAATCATATGTTTTAACGGCTCAAATTCAAATTGTCGTGACTTTATCATCAAAGGATACACGGCTCAGAAAACTTGAGACTGTTTTCGATGAACCCCATTGATAGTACCGCGCGCTATGTTACTTTCGCTTGTTGTGAATGAAAATATATGGTCGAATTATACATACATATGTGGAACAATTACCGCTTCCTATCCTTGGGGGTAACAATGATTCGAAATGGAATCTCATGCATAGTAATGAAGAGGAAGCCCCGCCATGCTCCGGTGGCCAGGAAGAATCTGCGCGACCAGGACGTTCGGGTGGAAAAAAAGGGTTTGAGGGAGGACCGGTGAGATCGGGACGGGTACGCACGTACCCTGCGTTTTGACTTAAAATTCTCGGTAATTATTATAAGTTATCACGGCTGTAATTCCCGAAGAGGGAGACGAATTAGTCTAGTACACTCACGTTTAACCAATTACGTTTACGTTCTGCTGTGGGTTATGTGGTGTCTGATGCCTCACATCGGGCACATATCCAGACTCCTAGCCACTATTAGAAATTCTAATAATGCTCGACCAGAGATTTGAACTCAGGATCCTTCGATCGGCGATCGCCCTTGCTACCAACACGACTACCGAGGCAGTAGTAAAGGAAAATAGAAAAAAAGTTAATGTTCTCAACGAATCCACCTAGACCACCCGTGAGATGCTCGAGGGTCGAAGGGACGTGGCTCGTGCGGACAGGGTTGGGTTCAAATAATAACAGGGATGATGCCATTAGTGATATAGACACTATGTCTATGTATACCGCCAATAGTAGATATTTTGCTATTTAATCATTCATTATACCATTTTAATATCACGTAACATCATGCTTTTAATCCCCGAAGAGTTGGGCAGAGGAGTGTACTACACTCCTCTGCCCAACTCTTCGGGGATTAGAGGCGTGTTGTTACGTTTACCTTTTATTGTTAACGAGAACGAGTCCATCGTTTCACCAGTTACAAGAAGTGGCGAGCTTATTGTCATACGTCGGTGACAATTCCAGACTCCCAGTCACTATTAGAAAATTTAAATTAAAAAATCCAATAGTGCACGACACAGGATTCGAACTCAGGACCTTACCGATAGGCATTCGCACTTGCAAATAACACGACCAACGGGGCAGGCGTCAATACCATTAGAGAAATAATAATTAAGTATTAATTAGACATTCAATACTTCCCTTCCAATATACCATCTGTATCGTATTAACTTTCCACCTTCCTGAAACCTTAGCAACGCGAGCGCTCCAGGATGTCCGTTAAAAGTATCGAGTTCTAGAACGACACCTGCTTGTCGTTTGTAAAAAATAAATCCGACGGATGCAAATATACTGTGGTTGGTATATTTTATTATATTGTTCCAAATTATGTTTTAATAGTTTATCGTTCACCGACTATTTCGCCTGATGAAAAGCGCCGATGCGTCTTAGATGGATCAGGTATACATAGGAAAATCCTATTCACCATCGCTTTGAAGATTACTAGGTAGTGCTAGAACTATTCAATTACACGTCAAAGTCCTTATTTCTGGATCGTATTTATATGTCAAGTGTAAAAGGTTGCACCTGACCGTAAATATTACATTAATATTATATATCTTTTAATATTTATTTTAACGAGTTACAGTAATCTATACTAACGCAAGTATCATAACATCTTCAAAGGGGTAAGGTATGTAGAACTTAATATGTTTATCATGTTGTAAGTCGTATATAATAAGCGATGAGCAGATTGCAACTCAGATTTTGTGCTGCTATTTAGAATTTAAATTTAGAAAAAACACAATTATAATATTTCCGACCTGACCTCGTATCGAATCTAACACCCATAGACCGAACAGGTAGTGTACGACCTATAAATATTTTAAAATCCAATTGCAACTCTACAAAATAGTAGATATGTTAATAGAATACGTCTTCAACTATGATTTTCTTATAAATTTCAACTGAGTATTTATCATAAATTATATGTAAGTTCATAATTACATGTAACTCCTACGTTAAGATAGTTACAAACACTTCGTAATAACACGATTCAGTACTAACGACAGTTTAATTATGCGTTAGGAATCATAAAACGTTTATTTTATAGTTCGATCAAATTTAATGTATTCACTGAGTCCCGATAACGCGGTTTAAGAATAAAATCGGTTAAGAACATTACAACGCTGCCCAGTGTGGTCAGGCAGACATAACACGTCTCAGAGCGTTATGGAAAATGCTAAATTGAATGGTTTCTTCGTAATATTTTTCTTCACTATTACAGTAGGTAGTTAAACTTAATTTTATAATAAAAATGATTTATAAGGGAGTAGGTGCGAGCCAGGATTTGAATCCAGGACTCCCACAGGGGTGGCTGCTTTTGAAACTACTAAGCAGTTGCTCACATTAGATTTTATCACTTACAAATCCGGTAAAGAAGAAGCGATGTTATACGGTCGAACAAACAATTCGATCATTGTTAATATTACAGAAAGTAATAAAATGGAAAACGACTAGAGCGCTAGTCATAGTAACTCTTTAACATTAGTTTAGTTACAATGTTGCATCACTTGTCACATCTTTCGCGAGCCACCCGCGCCACTGAGCTACACGCGCGTAAATCGACCCTTTGGAACAATACAAAAACAAATGCTGGTGCAATAAACATTGGATCGTTTAATCAATTAGAACAATAGAATTAAATGTTTTCCCGATGCTTAGGGTGGATCGTCTGTTAACAATTACACCGTTGGATCAATAAACTGTTGTGTAAATTGAACTTCGGAGTGAGGGATCTAAGTGTGCACTTCCGAAGCGCTCTGCAGCCGCTGCGGCCCGCGTTCGTTGCGGCTCGCGTTCGTTGCGGCCTACGAATTTCTTCATTGCTTATAGCATAAGTTTATGATCTGTGATGTCCACATTAAGATGGTGATTAATGTGAAAAAAAGAACCTCAGGTCATTAAGGACGGATATATTTAGCATTCAGTGCTTACTGCTTGCACGTAAGCGACCTGGCGTGATGATAAAAATAAATAAGTGTTATCATCGTTAAAGATATTGTAGATGGATCGTTTTGGAAAAACAATGTCGTATACATTGTTTTTCATGATAATGAATTTACTTAAATTTTACTTGAGTTGAGGTTTACCAGCTTTTATTCAATCATAATAATCTCTGCCTACCCCGTAAGGGACTCGGCGTCAAGATATGTATGTATGTATGTATAATAAAGACATAGCTACGCTTTTGGCGGGAAACGTCTTCTTTGCAAGTGAATAATTGATTTTTATGCGTTTCATCCGTCCCGCGATGGTACAGAGCCAATGTAATCTAAATAAAAATTTATTTTACTGCGAGCTCCTCGTTCGTCCCGGCCCTTATTATGCTGTCGCCGATTTGAACAACAGGAAATTTGTCCATGAAATTGTAAATGAGAACGACCTTCGTTCTGTCGTTATACGTTATAATCAACAATAAATACAATAAATATATACATACGTATATAAAGATATTACATATTGGCTTAGTTAAATGTAATGTTGGTTATTTAAAACATTGTCTTTGGTGGTACTCGTTAACTTAAATTTTTTAGTAGTGGCTCGGAGTCTGGATTCTGGATTTGTGCCCGGTGTGACAGTAGACTCAGCACCTATTCCATAGTGGAACGTAAACGTAACTGGTGAAACGTGTGAGTGTTCTGCATTCCTCTGCCTAGCTCTTCGAGGATTACAGACGTGAAGTTACGTTTGCGTTATATAAATAAATAATATAGCGTAAAACTATTAATGTATTTAAACGTAAAGCATACACAATAGGAATGTTAATCGCCACGGGCAGACCGATGCGTCTTCATCAATCAAATGTAGAATATAATAAAGTCAAGTTTTACCTCATTAAGGCACTCGGTCATTGTAAATGTGTCCTTAGGGGAGGTCTAAATTGATTAAACACGCTTTTAATACGCATGAAGCCAGATATCGTGTTCTATTAGAGTTTTTTTTCTAGTAATTTCAAAGAAATTCGTGTACTTATGAGTTTCTTTGCAAATTACTGGACACCGTCCGAGGGTGTGATGGACGGAAGGTCAAATTAAGTTTCTTTATTAATAATTTTATTATAAGGAGTTAGAATTCAAGCCACAAATATCTTACATATTACTATAATATAAACTTTTAATTAAAGTTTACATTAAAGTAATAATGTCTAAAATATTTAGGAATTGAAGATCAACTTTTCATAAATGTTGATCTTTATATATCTTATTGAATAATCTTATTGAATCTTGATATATCTTATTGAAGAACTCAAATCTATGTCAAGTAGAGAAACTTCATAATGGAGATAACTTTGACACTAACTAGAACAAATGTTATTAGATAATACATGCATGGCATGTGCGATTTCTATTTCGTAGTTCGTGAAAAATTAAAAAAAAAAGGAATGTTCAAATGCAAATCTCCTCTCTAGACACAAGCCAGATGGCAGCACCGTAACGCGACACCGTGGCATGAGGCACGTTTTTGTTTGTGTTAATTTTTTGTCGCGCCACAGATAAGCAAACCATTTGGCATTTGGTGATTTATGCGCGCGCAGAGTGAAATGTGCGACCTCTTTTTGACCGCAATAAAAAAGGAAATGTTGGAATATGTCATTTAATTGTTTTGTTTCTTTTACCTGAATACAATAGTTGTATTCGTGCATGGTATATGACAATCGGCTCCCTCCGTGTTCCGTGGGGCGCTCAACATAACTGTTGAATAATGGGAACACATCTCCACAGCCTCCCACATCGGGGAAAAGACACGATATTTATTGCTATTATATGCTTTCTAAGTAGCTTAAAAACTATATATTAACATGACGTACGAGATTATCGTCAAAGCTAACAACACGTTTATATATGACCTCACGTTGAACTTTGCCCTTATTTATGTCATATTTAAATGTGGAACATAATGCTCACGATAACACACACACACACACACACATACATCCCATTACGAACACACGTCCAGTACACATTATTTTGCTATACACGATCAATTTAATAAAAATTAAAATTCATTTGAAGACCAATAAAGAGAGTAGAAAAAAAGTGAAAAGATCTGTTATGTATATGACATTTACGTAGCTAAATTCTCACAATCTAACTATAAAAAAAAATAGCACGGAAAACTTTTTAGCTTAGTAGAGTGATGATATATGCAAAGTGATGAATGAATAACCGATGAATATTTAATTGATCAAATTGTGTCGGCAGAACAAATTAATAAAAACGTACCATAAAGCCAGTAATCCGAGAAGAGGTAGGCAGAGCAGTGTAGTACACTACCACAGATCACAATAATAATTTCAAAATAATAATAAGAGCAAAATAATAACAAAATGATAGATAAATAAAAACGCCACGTTATATATTGTAATGCAACGTATGCAAATTATAAGTGACAGTAATAAAATAAGATTCAATGTCGGTGCGCCGCCAGCCAGAACCCTCAAGGTAATACACAAATTGGTATACAATGTTCCGTCTTAGATCTCTCCGTGTTCACAGCTCAACGTGTCGTAAAACATTCAACTTTTATGATTGCCGTAAGTTCAATTAATAGGCCGGTAAAAAAGCAGTATTTTAATACGAGCAACAAACAGTTAGTACTGATTGAGTGCTTTTCGGAAATTGAAATTCTGGTTCAGTTTTATTGAGAATACCAAGTGTTTTCTAGGTGCTGGAATATACCTATGTAATTTATTGAAATAATGCGCAATTTTTATTTTTAATATTTATTTCACTCATCCATGTTATTTGATAGTAAACATCAGAATGTTTTTTAATCAAATTATGAAATATAGATCAATGTCAACTGAGCGCCTAAAATTGCGGAACGTAACTTCACGTCTGTAATCCCCGAAGGGGTAGGCAGAGGAATGCAGAACACCCCCACGTTTTACCGGTTACGTTTACGTCCCACTATGTAATAGGTGGTGAGACTGTTGCTGTTCATTCATTCTTTTTTTTTCAATTTAAACAATTTAATTACGGAGTCTTACATAAATTACTTTTAACCAACTTTTAATAGTAGGTATCACATTCTTTAGTGATTTTCTGTAACATTCTCATAAGGTAATGCAATTTATTTACAAATAAATGTTTGTAAACACGCGTTTGTCATTGTAAACAAGCGTTTGAATTTACTAAACAAATATAACATATTAATTTCAGATGTATCGTATATATGTTGGACTTGGTAGTTAACGAGTGGCGGCATCTAGTGGAGAGTAGCTGAAAAAAATTATAACAATATTTAATATAGATCTGAAATTTAACCAGATTGTATACGAACGCTGAACAATATAAGATACATTTTTCACATGAAATGACAATGCTGCCATTATCTGAATTAAGTCAGTAAACTTTTTTTAGATAATACTTATTCCATCGCAAGATGCATATATTCTGATGCTATTCCCATGAAAACGGATCGTGGAAATAACTCAGTAGGTATATTAAACACGGTAACTGTTTTAAAGTATAATATTATCCATGACTCCCTATTGAAATAAAACATAGGAGTGTCTGGACCAATGGCTGCCCGGATTGCCGGGCCGCCGAATGGCCTATAGGTGTGCCTCTATCATGTTGTCCGGGTGTGATGTACACATGTTCAACAGTCACTCACAACTGTTCTAACACGTTACATATCATCAACAAACTATACATAAATACACAATCATTTATCTTCTTTCGATTTAAACAATTTAATTAAAATATGTGTACATATCTTTTTCTTTTTTATTTCATCTTATCTTTGTATATTGAGAACTCTCACCCTTTTTAAGCACAGATTATTATAAATGATCTTTAATTCGACAGTAACACTATAATGTTTTTAAAATTACCAAACAATGCCCTCTACCCCCATACTTAACACCGTAAAGTTCGAAAAAAAGTAAAAAAAATAACAATGAAATAATAGTCCCGTATGTTGTGGAGAGGACGTAGAGGGCGCTAGGTGGCGTCCGCACCCGTTAAAACATTCGAATGAATACCGAGATTTTTATTAATAAACGAATAACTTATTCCGTATTATAAAACAAGCGGGTGTATAGGGGTCCTTATCTCTAATAATAGTAATTGTCAATCAGGATATGAATTACAATTATTTATAAGTATGTAGTTTTGTTTTTTCTCTGAAACATATACTCTATGTTTGACCATTAAAAGACATGATAACATAAATACAGATTAAATCTCTATTTTTTGAGAAAGTCAGTTAGGAGAAAGTCAGTTGTACTGCAACCTAGATTTACAAATTGTGGCGACAACAGACCGCGGTGGCGAGGAGAAACTATCGATAAGTATCTATGTTCGAAATAAATCAAACTACCCTCTTTTTTAGTATTATTTTCTTCTATTTCTAGTGTTATTTCTAGGATAATCAATCTTTAGATTGTACTGTAATATGTATTCTGGTTTTCTCCTATTTTATTAACGTGACACGACTCGTACGGTGTACACAGAGAGTACCAAATGCTAAATATTTCTCATATAAATGTAACATCACGCCAGTAGTCTTCGAAGAGGTGGGCGGAGTAACAGGGGAATAGGAAGTAAGATAATTGGCTTACAAATTTAAAGTCCGAGCCACTGCGAGTTATTTCAAGTAATAAGTCATTTCTAGTAAGCCGTTTATATAGGAAGACTGTTCTACATGTATTTTTCCATGATAATTATAATAAGTTTCCAATTCAATTTAGCGCAGTTTAAAACCCGCAATGACGACCCAACGACAACCCTTTTCAACGGTATTATCGCTTACATCGTGTACGCCTAACCATATTTTTATTTTTGGATCCTGAATAATGACTTCTTAAGCTACATCATTAATATCATTTGGCAGATGTGTGCACTTCGCATCGTTAGTTGTAGAGATGAGCAGAAATGATTTTGTATCGAAAAAATAAACTACCTACGTGAGAATCGATTTTGAATCGATTTATTATTATTTATTTTTTTAATCATGTACCCTCAAATAGCTATAATCAGATTTCCTAGCAAACATGCACACATGTACAGACGCACTAACACAAACATGTAGATACTCACAGATACTGTAGTCCAAATAGCTCCGAAATTGGTTCGGCTATTTCGGAAATTATATGAATTAAACCCTGCAATGATAATGTTTTCAAATTACTGGTTTCAAATAAAATAACTGTTTATCAAATGTTAAGTAAACTTGAAAATGAATATGACGTGTCATTATTTTAGTAATACATGTTGATGTAATTCGATTGTTTTAATCTTTACTATAACAACTTTACAACTTTTTATGAAAGACATAATATGTAATTAAATGTAATATATACAAATAAGTGTAACCTATGTGTCTTCTTTTATTAAATTTCTGCAAGTCTTATTAAAAAAATCGATTTTAGTTTTCAAGACTCGATTACCACTCCCGTAACAAGTAATTTTGACAATCGGTCACAACAGTCAGCCATTTTTAGCCGTGTTCACGCGCGGACATCCCGCTGGGCGAGAAAAAAAATATAACAAATCACCTCTTCAGAATTATAGACTCAAGTGGACCTCATTAACTGTGTTGAAACTTCGCAAGACATTTGCGGTGGCATAGCCGGTTGAATATTTGAATACGTCACCGGACGAAAATCGTTACAATATTATTACGCGCTGACGTCCCTCTACAATGGTCGTACGCGCACGATTCTGTTGGAGACTTGTAACCTCCCCATCAGCCAGTATCTCATCTTTGGTCCAGATAGGTAAGCCGTTGTCTCCCTCGACACCTGCGACCATTGACATCCTCTTTGCATTACTTTTTTTGTTATTGTTACGTATAAAAAATCGCTTACGTCGATAAAAATAAGTGCAATTTGTATTTCAAATGAGTGTACAATTACGGTGTGTATTTCATTAAAATATAGCAATTTTCGAAAATTCCAGTAAGATTTTCATCTGTAACCTCAAACGTCACTGAGGCACGTGCTGTATCAAGTAACGACGATTTGTATGTATGTCTATTTCATACAATTATCGCTGTATTAAGTTGTGTGTGGTATCAGTACGATCTCAACCGTCTATACGTGCGTCTGTCTGTCTGCATAAATTAAAATTGCTGTCGTTCAAACAATATAGCCCCGCGGGACAGGGCACGTTGTGAAAGATAAGCACGTTCCTATGTTAAGGGGAAGTTATGTACCGATGTATATATGCCCTTAGTAATTATTGTTTTGAAAAGCCGTAGTAATTAAGGAATATTTTTTAAAGTGTGTAAGCCTAATGGTGTGAACAAATACGACCTAGGCTGTAGCATGTTCGCTCAGGCAAAGCGTGTACCTACAACCTTACTTTTAAACGACCTACAATACATGTGCCTGGAAACACAAACACCAGCAGGTATTCTACTGCTTGGCCGTCTGGATAAGAACTGTGAAACTAACACAAGATTCAGGCAGTGCGCTTCAGGTGTTCTGGGGTTAAAATCTTGTCGTGCAGTTCACATTTTATAGGAAAGGAAATCGTTATGAGGAAATATGTACGTGTTAGACTTATAGAAGATTCTCCAAGTCTAATATCATCTGCGCCCAACGACATTTAGTAAGAGTGGTCATTTAATTTGTACATCACGAGTCTTCTATCTACAACGGACAAATAAGTAACATATTTCATTTAAACGTAACTTCACGCCTGTAATCCCCGAAGGGGTAGGCAGAGGAATGCAGAACATTCCCACGATTCACCGGT
>DWEI01004198.1:0-11928 GCA_018245875.1 Mysoria ambigua | reverse complement strand
AAATGAAGTAAGTAGGATATGCCGACCTGGCGTCCGCGTTACGCCCCTCGGCTTTCACCCCTAGCTCGCCTGTTCATATTTTTTGTCTAGGCATTTCATTTATCCTTTTCTCGGTGGAGCAACATATAAGCTACTTTCCATCCTAGAATTTCCCACGAGGTCGATATTTACGCAGGAATAACTGAGATATACTGATTTTCACGCGAGCCAAGCCGCGAGCACATCTAGTACATAATAAATATGATTACATTATGTAGGTATCAATGTGACTATAGCATTATCACGAAGATCCCAGTGCAGAACACGTAAAGAGTTCCGAGTGCCAAAAACCGTCATATTTACAGACCTGACTGACCTCTACACTCCTTGCTCTGCTCATACAAGCGCGCTGGTTACGGGATCAATTCGATAAAACAGGGCAAAAGTTCATTAAGTAACGGCTCCAGTTAACAAATAGGTCAGTTTAGATTCAATCGCGTAATAACAGTGTCGAGCCGGCGCTGCGGTCGCCAAATTATAGGTCGCGTACATGAGCGGCTCCCGTGTCGCCCTCCGCGTTACACGGCGACTGGTTGGGTTATTATTTTATTTCGAACCACCAAGTATAACTCACTCATGGAAATTGTCTTCCGAATAATGCAAATTATATTTAATCACCGAGTAAGAGGTATACCCATTGAAACCGGCAGCGTCTCCATACCAGCTGCCTTCGCTGTCACTGTTGTGAGTTCATGGCGAAAAACCTGGGTCAGGTTCAAAACTATTCGACCTATCGCGAAAATCAAAGCAACCATTATTTCATATCAATATGATTGTGGCCATATAAATGTTAGATTGCATTGACAGCAATTAAATTCAATTAATAAGGTTTTTCTCATTTTCAATATTACTTAAACAGATAAATGTTTTATGGAACTAGAAAGAATTGAACGGTGATGGTATTTCTTAATGGTTATTATTGTATGATATTCAATTTAGACGAGTTGCCATTGCGTTTCTACGACCCATCATCTCTTATCATTTCAGTATCAATTTAAAAACAAATTTACTTGTTTAGATTCGACGCGCTATTCAAACGCTCTTTAAGTTTGTATTATGTTTATTATATGTATATGTATTGTTTAGTTAAGTCGGTAATAGTGAATATTATTTTCAATTTAATTCAATTCTCCTTGTAAGTAGGTAGGTAGGTAGTCTACACAATATATGTAGGTACCTATACAAGTTTGTTGCGAATTAAAAATAACTTACTTATTTTATCAACTAACCGATGTTCCAACCATGTATCAACCAACTCAATACTCAGTACTTTATAGACTAAACAGTCGCAAGATAAAGTCTAGTCTCTAATATTTAGTATTTACATTACGATCGTATGCAATTGTAATGGAGATATGTGCATCCATTGTTGTGGCCGCAACGCTTTGTATTGCAAAAATAATCTGTTTGTATGCAAAGGGCACATTTAAATTCCTCATCGGATCTCGGGACTTGTGCTACTTATATAACGATATCAATATTCAAGCGCTATTTTTTATGTACATAGCGTACCACGTGTTTGTGTTAATCAATCCTCATTCCTCATTTTTGATATAATGTTAAATATTATGGTAGGTATAAATATTTGACTATTAAAAACTCGTCTTTATCTAAACGTAGTCTATGATGAAATTATGTAGGTACTCCAGAGACTGACGTTACCGCGAAGTAGCATTGATCGATGAGAGCTCATAAAGAAGGACTTCAGTTATGAGTTTTTAAGCTATCTAGAAACAACAGATATGAGAGTCGCTACTAAAAATATAATATTTGTTTTTTTAAATAATTTTAATAAGTGCCATCGTGCCCCACAAGACTGACTGCATCACGTTGACCACACGTTCGGATGCGTTCGATGCGTTCGGATTCTGCTTGCAGCATTTCGCAGATTTGAGTTCATTATAACAAGTAATTCTTATTGACAAATTGCTGGCTCCCCATATGCAATCTCGACGCTCATAGAATTGCTTTGAATTGCTTTTAATTTGTTTAAATCTCTTGATGAGGACAGCTTCCGTCGTCGCCGTCGATTTAATCAAGATTGTATTTCAAGTTCTTTTTTTAAACAATTAAAGTCCTCAAAGCACAATTGATATGCGGGCGCGAAAATCTTCCAATTTATATTTACTGCCAGTTTCAAACAACTGACAATGTTCTTCTTATGTGAGTGTTTTGTGGTGGTATTTATATAGATACCGTTGGTTTTTATCCAGATTATAGTTAATAACTATCTTTCTTATCTGTAATTATTTTTTTATATCTTTTACATATTATAATATTCATTCCTAATAGGACCATTTGTTAGTTATAATAATAATAGTAGTAAAATATGATTAGGTTTAAAAATTGATCATTTTTAAGGTCTATTGAATTATTTTCCTTACGAACAACAAATTAATATGTTAATCAGGAACACGATGGTCCTTTTTACCGTCGGATGTAGATTTCAATTAAGAATGTTGACTTATTAAAGATTTAACATAATCTACTCCGTAGTTAATGAGACTGGAATCCATATCGTGCTAACACTAAAAAGTATAGAAGAAAAAAAGGCATCATACCAGGGTGGAAATTTCGATGAATTTATAATAGGTAGTAAATATTTATTGGAAGATAGGCAAGTTTTAAAAAATATAACGGTAACCGCCTCATTCAATTATTGTAATCAAAACAACATACTTTCATAGGTAGACTTAGTTCTTCGTAAAAGTTTCTTCTCAATAGTAAAATTACAATTATATATAATTGAAGATTGTCATTCTTTTGGTATTCATAGTGAACACAAGACAAAGAGGAATGTTTTAAGATGGAACGTAATGTTTCTGTAATGGTCACCCAAAGAGGTCAATTTTACGGTCATTAACATGTACCACTGACAGAAGTACGTGTAAGCTGAGACAGATGGCGCCACGTGTCGGCGGCGTCAGTACTTTCGTCACGGTCACACGTATTAAAACATAATCGAGTGTAGTTATAGCTTTTGTTTTTTCAATCCAACTTAATAGAGACGTTAGGCGTTAAAAACCATTGTGGCTGGTGTTAAAATAATTTTCGATTTATGGCGTAAAAATTCTTCGTAATTGTGGTCATTATTTTACAAATACCTGTCATTCGGACAATTATATTTTTATTGGTGGAATGAATGTAATAAAATACGTTCATAGATATTTTCAGTATGAGAATGCTTCGTTGGCTTATTAGTAATCTAATGATTGTTAAAAAAAATCTATATGTACCACTTCAAAAAATATAAATGTAACGTTAATATTTGTTTTAGGAACACGGCAATGATTTATGCTATTGCCCTCTAGATGGCGCTGTGCGTATGTAATCACCATGTTTTAAACACTTAGTTTTTGCATAATGACCAATATTAATATTTGTATGTTCTTTATCTTCGAGATCAAAAGTAAACTTTTTAATTGTACAAAATTAACATTGCATGGAAAATTTTAAATTTCTCAACCGTTCGGCATCGCTGTCCGGCCAGTTCGTATTACAGCAAAAACGTGACTTTTTTATTAAATTAGTATAATATTAATGTGATGCTCATTCGATTGCAGTCGCACGTTCGGAAACGCATCGTCGGGCGTCGCCCCACACGCTCGCGTTAAATGGCTAATTCGCGCGGCAAACATACGCGCCATAACTCATATCAACTAACCAATACGGGAGGAACCGGCGCGCATACACTGCTCTCGCTCTAGCAAACTAGAGAAACCCAAGGCGACTGTGTGTTTTTCCTTTTACTTCCTTTGAAATCTTATTTTGAATTTTATTCCTGTAGGGGCGTGTATGTGATGTTGTTGCATTATGTCGCCCGTTCTCTCCCGCGAGTCTCGCGAGCGTCCTTTTCTCGCTTTTTGTGATTTTAATTCGCAGAACGGCATCGGAACGTGATTCGAGTCTATAGAACTTTTTTATTGCAAATGTTCGGAATTCGGCCGGCATCGGCGAGGATTCGGCAAGCAGTGGGCGATTGTGCATCGTCGATTGAATTCACTTTGAGATAAGACAAAGGTTAGAAGTTTAAGACTTGAAACCCACCAATAGAACACGATTTTATAGCTCATATATGGATCACAATAAAGATAGAAGAACGCGATGATTCTGAATATGTTATCGTGTTTCCGATTTAAAGCTATGGTGCGTCACAATAACTATTTCATTTCTATCATTTTAGTTATAAAAGAGACACGTGTGGTTCTAATTAGTAAAAGGAATTATTTATTGCAGAATAGAGTGTGATCAGCGTTGACAGTTTACAGGAAATCTTTATTAATTTATATAAGTCTACCTATAGGTATTATACGTATAGGTATCCAACTGCCAATAAGGCTTACGTAATGTTAATAACATATAAAAATAACTAGTATTTTGATAGTCTTGTTCCTTTTTTTAACTTTTCAACTTTTTTGATAGTCTTGTTAGATACTAAATGCTGATATGATTCTGGGCAAGTCTTAGAATATTTAAATCAATAAACCAGTTTAAAGTCCACACGTAGGTATAAGCAACTAATTAGATATCTATTAAGAAAATAATTTCGGAATTAAGTTACATTAATGAATTATATAAAAAACTATTAGATACCTAATAATTTTCTCGCTGTGGCCTTGGAGTTCGAAAATGTGCTCGGTATATAACAAAAGGCTCACCGCCTATTCTATACAGGGACGTAAATTTAACTAGTGAAACGTGGGAGTATTCTTCACTCGTCTGCCTACATATTTGGGGCTTTTATTTGTGATGTTACGTGTTAAAATAAAAACTTAACAATTTAATTATTTAGAAATGTAAAAATTGTGATTAGCATATTCGTGTCTCAGTTATATGATTTAAAGAGTGTAGTTGTTAATAGACGAGTGTTAAGTTAATATTGATACTTGGAAGAATACAAATGTAGTTAGTTTTCATGTATAGCTATGTACATGTTTTTACAATGTGATAGCAAAACATGAATTTACAAGGATGTAGACAAGACGCTTAACATTCTGTAATGTTATTTTATCACAAATTACCTTATTAAACACCTCATAAGACAAAAATATATCCCTTACAGTGACATTTATTTTAAACAATCTCACTATGAGAGTTTATTTTGGAAAAAAAATACTTGTACATAATTGTAAAGTCCAATTACAAACAATATAGAACAGTTCAGCGTTTCTAAAGTAGAAACCGTATTAACTGCATCATCGCAGCTTCCCATGGAAGTCGATCTACTTCACTTAGCCGCGTGTAAAGGAGCAAAAAGTTCAGCCTCAGACCAGATTACGTCGACAGAGGAGCCGCCGATGCATCAATATTTGGTTAAACTGTTGACACGCAAACCGTCTTAGCCGTGTGTACACAAAAGGGTTCACTAATGCCCTTTTTACCACAAAAAGCTTGGACAAATATTGGGGTAACCGCGACGGCAGCGCCGCGCCCGATCTGCGGCGTCGACGTACATTACTTGTTGATTGCAATGCTATGTGTACATACAATATTTTAAATAATACAATAATTATTTATTTATACATACTCATAACATTTGACCATATTTCAAATTTATGATTTTTATATATAATTTATGATTTTTATATATTTCAAATTTATGACTTCGAATCAATTTTCAAAAATCTTCACTGACCTAATGTATAATTACTTCCTATTTCATAATTAAAATCTCACAATTTATCATTAATTTAAGAAGAGATAAATGGAGAAACAATTTGCCAACCCGCACGTGGCCAGCATTCTGAGTGCTCTATGATTCTTCCTTGTTCTTGCTCTGAAGAATTGTATCAATATTTTGGAAATACCTTTGTTACCGTCACATTTACTGCGATGTCAGTAACACCATGTGACGTCGGTAATTCGAAAATTTTATAAGAATGATGTAACGTTATACTAAATCAAGAATACCAAATCTTAATTGTTTGGACAAACATTTAATTTTCAACATGTAAGCCTAAAATAAGTTAATAAGATTAAACCAACGTAGTAAGAAAAATATTAGTTTATTGGAGACATTATATTGTCATTAGCTTTGTTGCGTTTACCGTATATTCTCTTAATTAACTGGTAGAAAACCATATTTAAGATAACAATAAAGAATAAAGAAACTATTAATTAATATATATTATAAAGATAAAAGTCTCATTATATTGTGTAGGTTTGAACTTGATAATCAGGAATGATTCTAAAATATGGTTGCAACATACAGATCTCGTTACAAACGAACGGCTAAAAGAAGAATGAAACTAAATTTTCAATTGTCACTCCAGTCTGGATTAATTAATTGTTTACGATAAAATGCAACCTCATTAAACAGCTTTGTAGACAATGCCTTTAACTTTTTTCACTCCGCGCGGATACGTATGTATCACTGAAAGAATGGAACTGTTGAGGTTGCTGATGAAAATTATGTTTCTTAATTATATAACGTAAATTATGAAACGTACGAATGTACTGCTACCTTTTTGTCTACCTCTCCGTGGGTGATGCGTGATGTTATTTTTTTTTTTACAATCATAATGACGTCTGTCCATTACTCGAACTAAATACAAGGCCCTATAAATACGTACTTAATATACAAACTATCGTCGCACAAACGTATATATCCATATTTAAAGCGATCGAACGCTCCGTCCATCTTGCGGGAGCAAATCCATTAGCGATTAACGATCGATCGAGGGCCGCACTAAATTAAAATAAATATTTGCCAACAGCGCCTGGGCACAAAGCGGTCCCTTTCATCTCGCCGACACAGGTGCCGCGGTGGGTACTGTCAGGCACACTGCCTTAAAGCTTTCATACTGCCAGGTATCACGTATCATATCTATGACTTTTTTCTCTTATTAGTGTCTGAGTGTAGGCTATTAGGTTGGTTACAGGTTTTGATAAATAGTTAAAATTACGATTAGACCGCCTTTGAATATATACTCAGATAAATGCCTATGGTAAATTACATTTTTATAATGATTTTTACAGCTATTAGGTATTTTAGAAAAACCGTTTGGCCGTATTTAGTGTATAATATCTATTTATTTATCTATACTCAAGAATTACTAGCAAAATCTTTTTCTGTCTTCCATAGACAAACATCTATGTTTTTACTTCAAGGGAAGGCATATTTATACCATTGGTTACAGCAATTTTATAACATATTCATGTCATTTTTAAACTGTCACAGAACTGTAATCACTTTTGATGTCAATCTTACACCTAGAGCTAGAACTGACTACACGAGAACAATTATTGGCGCAATGCTATAGATGTCCCTACGCGTACGCATCTTATCTAAGCATTTTTCCGGACACCAAAGTCACACTTCAAACCGGTATACAAAAATGCAAGTAAAACTTCGTACATACACTAACAAGTTACCTACATGACCTCTTTGCAGATGACATTCTAAGAATATAAAGTCAAAGTTTGCAACCTTATACTTTTTAATACAGTTTTAAAAAAATCTATATGGCAAGCTATTATATTACATATTATCTATTTTTACTGTGTAATAAAGTTTTTAATGTATGAATGTGAATATAGCACATTAAATTTTCCTTTATACGTATCTATATACAGCTTTTAACTTAAGAACATTATCGTATATTACACAGAATGAGAACCGAAAACAGTAAGACGACAGGAAGCTGCAAGTAGTCATTGAAATGAGGTAATAATACACTGGTGGCAAATAGAGCGGCCATTAAACGCATTCCCGTTGCTATGGCAACAGACATATGATATTTGTAAACTATACACCGTTATTTGAATAATATTGTAAACGGCTTTTCTACCGAAACTCAACTCATTGTCCAATAATACAATCATAGTACAATACATAGGAACAGAATGGACAGTTTACTATGATTATCCTTGTGTATCATTTTTAGACTTCATATGGCGCTTCAGTGTTAGAACATCCTAGATCGTGTACCCTTTCTCTAGAACAACCAAAGATTCATTTAAGGTTTATAACTAAGCACTGAAGTACGTAACCGAGTTGTATTGTTTAAAGTGTTTACCAATTAACTTAGCACATTTATAATTAGAGCTCATTAAGTTATCGTAGTGTCTAAGCATACAAGTTTGTTAAGACATCATCTAGTTCTCATAATTAAGCTACTCCGACAACTTTTCAACCTCAATTCAAGTTAGGACTTTATACTTCTCGTGTCCGCAAAATTCCGCAAATTGGATTTCTATAAATATCTATACAAATAATGTAAAGTATAAAATACAAATAAAAATACAAATAATGTAAGATATAATTAAATGTGTAAGAGTCTCTTTTTATTTTTCTCTCATAAAATTGAACTTAACCTTGAGTTTTCATAATGGCGGTATGGAAAATAGGTTTGTGGTTGACCATCAATGTAGCACACTGATAATATTGGTGCAGATACAAATACGATAATCAAATAGTTTAACAATATAATAGTCATTATTATATTATAAAGACATTGCAAAATATGGAATATTTTCTCTTTCGTATTCTTCTTAAATTTTGTCTGAAAATTTCAGGTATACATAATGTGTTTCATATTTCATGGATTACTAGATATATACATATGTATATTATCAGTGCAATGTCGCAAAATGCTCGCGTCGAAAAATATCGTAACCTTTGACGTACGTACATGTTAAAGGATTTTTAGCGAAATACGGTATCGTCGGTAAGAATTGGGAGAAAGACCCGGGATAATGGATTTTCGGGTATGTCGGAGGTAGAAACCGTTTGACAAAATCGTTCGCTAATACATTTCGGAGTTATTTTTCAAAATTATCTATAAAAAAAATGAGTTTGAAATGAAATATGACATTTACCAAACTACACCAATGAAATATATTTGCAATGTTAACATTAAGAGATCCATTACAGTAGAGTACATAAATTTGTTAATAAAAGCTTGTCACATGTCTTTTAGTCATGTTAGTTTATTTTAACCTGTCCTGGCTTACAGCATTCACAGGACTATGTTACTGATAAGATTAATAGAGAAATGGCGTAGTAAACAATGCTTTTATGAAAAAAAAAACACACTTCATAAAACTTTCACTCCCGATGACTTCAGATGAAGAAAAAGAATTAAACCGTATGGATAATTCATACGCATAAGAACTGAATGTGCTTAGTGTTGCATGTTTAGCATATCGTTTTCTGTCCGAGAACTTAACAAATCCATTCGGCTTTCAAAGGTAATGAATAGCGTAATATAATTGTTGTGTTAGGAGAATTTCACTGGAATATGGCGGGAACTATTCCATGAACTTGCGTAGACTATGAAAGTTAGGAGCGCCCGGTGTAACTATGTTGGCAACTGGTTCCGCAATTAAGCGGTTTAGCGGCTCCGCAGTCGAAACTGTGCGGATGTTTGGAATGGTTGTGCACTTCATCTCCGTCAACAACTGGGCGCGGAGATCTGTCGTGCCGAGTTTCGTTCAATACAAAATATACGAGGACTAATCCAATACAAATATAGACAGATCCTCTCATAAAATGGGAAACGACTGTTTATGCTCTAAGTGAATATTAAGATATTTACAGACAGTATGAAAACTTTATTAAACCATAAAATATATTTAATTCATATTTTTATTATCTATAATTGCATATTTGCCCTTCCTAATATGTGAAATTAATTAACCAGCGAGGTGCTGTATCACCTTATGTTAGATATTTGAGGTGCCTTAGTATCATCATGAAGTTAAATAGACTCTACGTAAATACCTCTACACGAGCTTGATGTAGAGATAAGCTAAGTTGTATTGTAAAATTTTGGAAATTTCCTCTTGGTTGTTCATTTACAATTTAAATAATTAACAAATAATTGTTTGTGTCACATTAAACGGGTATAGGTACTAATTATTTTCTTCATTATTTTATTGTGTCACAATTAACTAAGATAAGCAAAAATAACTTAGTATTTAATTTATATGAGAAATGAACCATTGTATATTTGTATCATACAAATTACACTTCTCATAAATGTTAATAGCACACAAATCTTCACATCAAGAGACTCCAGTACGCCCGTTCACTTCGGACATCACCCATCAGAATTTATAGAGGCACACAAATGAAAACGGCTCAAACTGTTCTATTATACTAAATGAAGGATAAAACTATAGATGATATCTTTAACCAGAGCCGGTTGCCTCTTCAACGTTTAAGTATAAAACCATACATTACTATAACCGTCACACAAAAAGCTATCGCGCGATCATTTCCCCTTTGTGACGGAGATCAATTTGAACTGGGCGGACAATTTGGTGTGATTTATAATTGCAGATGGCGATGGTAGTGTCTTTATGAATAGATTCTCTGTTCTACATTTTAATGCACTTAAATGCTTCAGGAAATCGTAAGTGTAGTGCGAGACGCTTTTAACTGAATCGGTGTAGGCCCTCAAATTACTCACTTTGTGATACGGATATAGAAAATGTTTAACACTTACACCGGGGTACCGGTTTTTCTTTGATGTTAAACATTACTCAGCACAAGGGCTATAGTAAAAATTGAGTCTGATGACGATAGGGGGTTGAAGATGAAATTTTCTCGAATGTCGCGCTTCGTACGCGAGTGATTTTAAAATATTTGTATCAAAGAATTTTGTTATCATTACACTATTAAGTTGGAGTTTTTTTACATTCAACGATTTATGTTTCGTATTCGTGGAGTGTTATGAAGTGGGAGAGAGAGAGAGTATCGCGCGATGGAATATTTAATTGCTGTGGCTAGAAGATGGGAAGTTACTGATGATAAAGCATTTCCGTTGAACCGTTCATAGGTACAGACTGTTTTTCCATAAGTATCACATTGTTTCTATTTGTATTTTGAATATTAAACAGGTTACAATCACCATTCAGATAAAATAAGAAAAACGACCATCTATAGTATCTAATTATAATATGAAATAAAGTAAAAAACGTTATAGCTGATGAGCCTTACTTTTGCTATACGATTCCGTCAGTTATTTTCACTCATTAACTAAGATATAAATAGTGTAATAATAAATTCCAATAAAATATTGCTAAATTAAGTTAACAATTTCATAGGTTTCGGGACTTTTTTCTTTGAGAACGTAGGCAGAGTCGCCAACAAGGCTGCCAGCATGATTAATCAAACCCACGCAAAAATAAATCTACCAATTGATTATAAGTTCGTTGAACTTCAGGACATTTAAAAAAATTGTCTTTCATATATACGATCATTATTTATTTTCATTGCATTTGGAATATCAATCGTATTGTAAATAAATTAAAATATAACTTTATTATTAAGTTCTTCAGTGGCTACAACGTATCGGTCGTTGTAGAATAGGCCTTGGGATTGCTACATGGAACTGTAACCTGGTTACGGTCACGGGAAACCAGTGGATTCAAATTACCAAGTCATGGCAATGTTCGAGAGAGGTCTATGTCCAGCAATATATGTCACTGTGCTAATTATGAAGATGATTTTATGTATCTATTCATATGGAATTCATATTCATTCATGAAAATATCGAAGTTTTATTCGTTACAAGACAAGCCATTTGACAGTGATATATGCAATGTGCAGAAGTAATTTTAAGTTATTATATCCTTGATTTCTTGTTTTTTGGGACGCCTTGCGATATACTCGTATATTCCATGTGAAAAAGACATTGACTGCCTCGTTGGTTCTGTTGCTGCCAAGTGCGACTGCCGATCGCTAGGTCCCCGGAGTCGATTCCCGGGTCGAGTACTACAAATTTTTTCTGATTTAAATTTCCTTGTAGTGCTCGAAGTCTGGAAATGTACCCGATGAATGGCAGTAGGCTCACCACCTCGTAGGATGTAAATGTAACTGGTCAAACGTAGGACTGTTCTAAATTCCTCTGCTTTGCTATTCGGGGATTACAGGTGTGATGT
>DWEI01004197.1:0-11931 GCA_018245875.1 Mysoria ambigua | reverse complement strand
AATTATGCCGTGATTATATATATTTATTTTACATATGTTTTCCGAATAAACACACACTCATATGTGTTGGAATATAATTTGATGTTTAGTTTTCATCACAACACAGTTTGCCTGCTGACTTTGAATTTTTATATCCTTAGTACAAACAAACTACAATCTAGAGATAATATGTATAAGTATTACATATGATATTTTTAATTTTTCTCTCTTTAATTCCAGATGAAGCGCTCCACGGCCTTGTTGTTAGCAGTGCTTGTGTCACAAGTGTATACTGTGAGTAACTTTGGATGTTTAAAGTAGCTATAGGAATCATTAAGTCAAAAGTAAATTTGGATGAAGTAGGGACCGCCTCGCGGTTCGTGTGATCGCAAACGCGATAGCCGATCGAAAGATTCCGGGCTCGAATCCCCGATTGGGTTTCTAAATTTACATTCCTAATCCGTTATTCCATTTCGTCGCACAGATTTCAGATTTGTGACCGGAATATCTACGAGTGTAACAATAATACTCCCTATTATAATAATGAAGCGTAAACATAACTGATGAAATGTGCAAGTGCATTACACTCGTCTGCCTAACTCTTCGGGGATTACAGGTGTGATGTTACGTTTCAGTTCAAAAATCCCCACTTAACTAGACGTAATCTGCCTTAACGCATCTTAATAAACATGAGACCTGGTTTTTTCCAGACTTAATATGTAACTTATGAATACACTTCGATAGCGAAATTCTTCATAGAGTTACGAAGGAAATATTTCTTCCAAGTGATCATTGTTCGTGTCGAGGTCACATTTTTTATTTGTTTAATATTACACGGTTTCACAGTTAAGAACAGTTGTAACGTAACATCACGACCGCCTTTCTCCAAAGGGTAGTTAGAAGAGTATAATACATATGAACATTGTTACATTATATATACCCTATGAGAGGGTCTCCTGGCATATACCTGGCACAAATATTATGCCCGGCTCAGGTATCGAACATTCGCCTTATGCGGTAGCCGCGTCTGCTCCAATTAGATTCACGAAGACCATCAGCAATATTTGTATTATATTATAACGAGATACTAAATTTAATTTACAAATTAAAGCCAAGTTTAAAAAGTTATATAAGTACATATTGGATTTTTATATCAACATTTCTTTAAAATGGAATTGGTATTAGTAATTCAGAGGGCTTTTAATATGAACGCTAAAAGCCGACGAGTAATCAGACTAATGAATATGCTGAGAATATATTTTGTGTGAAATATCAAGGATAAATAAAAATAAAGTTTGCTCATTTAACTTCATTCATGTGAACAGGTATTCATTGAGTGTGATTAGGGCCTAATTGTGTTAAAAAACTCATGATTATTATAAAAAAGTTAAAAAGTAAAATCTAATTTCGAAGTTCATCGCAAATAGAACAAATTGAAATCCAAAAAAATGGCAAACCGGAAAAATGTAATAACCATTTTAAAAAAAACTGAATATCCGTGAACAGTTTAATAAAACCCGTAGAGATTAAATGGAAAATCGAGCCATTTTTTCCGTGACGTGGCTTCTATTTGCGGAATCAATTTCCAGAGCTTACATTGAATTTATTTATTAATGACGAGCATTTTAATTTAACATATGGCACTTTCAATTAACTGGCAATAACGCAGCCAGGGCGCGCTTTAGCTTTTCGTGCAAATTTCGTTGGCTATTTCGTTACAGTAGTAAATAAAATATAGATATAGCTTTATAATCCGCTGCAAACTAAAGTCATCATTGTCAGCCCATTGTCCGCTGCCAGACATCGGTCTTTCCAATATCACGCCTGGAGGTCGACCTTCTACGCTCGGCATCTGATCACTCCGAGCCACTTTGCGTCCTTATATTTGGAGGGAGTCTTATGCTGCGTATTCCATATAATAAATTAATTATTGCATAACAAATAATCTCAATAACCTGAACCGTACTACAGTTTTTACGTACAGGAAGTTTTGAGTTATAATGTCAATTCCATCACAAACAATCGACTCTTGTCTTTTTATAAGCAAAATCCTATATGAACTCAGGAGCCGCCTGCGCCCAGCTGGCCGAATACAGACAAACAGTAAATATAATTGCAGCTGTATACAACTTATGAAACCGTGCCCCAAGTATGTACGAATGCAAGTGTTCGATGTAGTAACTTTTACTTTTACCATTCATAACTGGCTTACAAATCTGTTTCGTAAATCTGTTCTGATTCATTCTTTTTACATGTTGGATCAACGTTTTTCCTTTTGCACGTGTAGGTACATATCAACTTTTTTAAAATATTATAATTAGAGTCTATAATAAAGTCACGTTATTCTCCGATTATTTACAATTTTATCCGGTTATTTACAATTTTATCGGCCATATTTACAAGTAAAATACTACTTTACGCTCTCATTTCTACCATACGAATTGTTCGTTTGTTTAATTTTGCTACGATCAACTTGTACTACATCTTACAATACCTTAGGGATAGACCAACAGACTTCTGCGAGATACCGGACGCAACTTTTTATATACATTTATGCTATGCGTAAAGTATTGCAACGCTCCATTTGTTTTATTATCTTGGGTTTTAGTACATTGAACTACATTGGCTAAAAATTATTTCTATATATATCTTCGATCATTATCTGTCAGTAGCGAAGCACATACTTACTCGGTAATATTTTATCCCTGCAACCTAGACACATCAACAGACATATTCAGATATGTCTAACTAAGTATTAAAAGGTATGTATTTCAGTTAACCAGTTCAGTACAACAAACATTCTTTATGTTTACGGATCTATTAATAGCATTTATTAAATGTTTATTTTAATTTTGAACACCGCATTTTAATATATGACGCAAAATATAGCCCGGAATAGAAATGAATGGAAAATTGGGATCTTTTCAATCGAAGTGAGCTTTTGATTCACGAAATTAATTTTGAAGCGACTGTTGAATCGCCGCTTTCAGCCCATAAGTGCTTAACTCTTTCCGGCTTAAAAGTGCTTTATTAAAGGTAAATTTATTTTGTGTACCCACATATAAATGTCCTGTTAAAGACGCTGTTTTAGTATTAATTGCTAACTAAATGTTATTGGATTAAAGAGATTCCAAGTTAGGCAGCTAAGAAACAACTAAAATTTTATTCTAATACAATGTAAATACTTACAAAACAGTGAGATCGCATGATTTACTGATAGTTCAAATAAAATCCCTCGTTGTTCGTGTAGGACTGCCGATCGGGCTGATCCCGGGTTCGATTCCCGGGTTGAATACTACAAAATTTTCTAATTTAGATTTTCTACTAGTGGTTCGGTGTCTAGATATGTGCCCGATGCAAGGCAATAGGCTCGCCATAATGAGACTATTCCATAATGAGACGTAAACGTAACCGGTGAAACGTGGAAGTGTTCTGCATTCCTCTGCCTACCTCCTTAGAGATAATAGCCGTGAAGTTACATTCAAATAAACACATCTAATAATAAAATAATATTATAAATCGGATTTTTTATAAATGAGTTTTTTGTAGGTTTAATATCGCATAAAACATTGTCAGTATTTATATCAAATTCCGTAAACTGAAATCTTATAAACCAAAAAGCAACAAAGATTACCACATGTCCCGGAAAATTACAGTTCCTGTTGAACTCAGTCTTTACAACTGAAATATTTACATATGTAGATTTTTATAAGGTTAATTAGTGCTTTTTATACAATCGCTTTGTGGGTGGGCGCTTTTGAACTTAATTTTGAGCAAGGAAATACCTATTTTAACAGATTTTTGAACTAAACTTAAGTTCAAATTAATAATATGTCGACGCACGACCAAATAGCTGTTGACGTCATTTGTTAACGACGCTACATTCACTCAATAGTCGTGCAAACAAGTTTACAAAACCAAATTGTGCAGTCCATTAAAGAAGCGTTGTAATAGCCACGCAATGCCAATTTACTTAAACATCATTACGGACGCCTAATTAAGTACCAGTTAAAAGAGCAATTCTATTCGTGTGATTGAAATCATCTCCCAAAATCATATTTATTCGAACGAGAATGTTAACATTAATTAACAATTTCTCGTTTGTTTTATCAACCGAATTATTATTACATTGGTATATTAATTAATTTGTTATTCCAAATTCAAATTCAAATGTCATCTCGTATATGTCAAGAGCCATACAGTATGACCGTATTTACATTTAACTATCAAACACAGAGACGTCTCGGATATTAATGAGTTATGCGATTTACATTAGTCGACCCTCGACTCCAATATCATGTGGGTTTCACTTCAATGGCCTAGTACTTTAGCAGAGTAGACGTCTTGGATTGCCTTAGCGCGCTCTGTTTACTAGGATTAGGGGGAAATTCGGGTTAGTCAGAAAAGAAAACATAAATCGGGTGATTTTTTTTGCTGTAAGCTTGTAACTGCATCTATCCTTACTGCTGATGGCACCAGCTTTATAGCTTGTTAGTCTTGTAATGATTACGTCGACTGCCTCGTTGGTAGGGTTCGTTGCGTGTGTCGACCGGGAAATGCTGGGTTCAAATTCTGAGTGAAGTACTGCTGGATTCCTTGTCTGGATGTCTGAGTGTTCATTTTTGCCCGGTGTATGGTAATAGTCTTACTACCTGTTACATAGTAAAACATAAGCATATATTCATATGTCTAATATGTAGTTTATCAGGTCACCATCCTACAAGCTCTCTTGACGCTTACTTTGGGACTACATTTAATGCTTATATACTTACTCAATTGTTACACCTAATTAAATTTTCCTATTGTAGTTTAATCTGCGCTATACTTAAACCTGTTGTCCAGAAAAATATTACAAGAATGAACTAAGAATGATGCTTTTTATGATAGAGAGTATCGATGTAAGAATGTCAAGGGCATCATGCTCCTATGGTTCAGACACATTGAGACAATCGCCGGTGTAAGGAAGGCGAAAGGGATATGCAATGCGAACGCAGATGGACGCAAGTGGCAAACGAGGCCAAGACTCATCCAACGACTAAATAAATCGACGAGTTAGTAATCTTCAAAATCGACGTGCATGCATGTAGAGAGTGATGACCGCGGAAGATGTACAGCAGGTCTGAAAGGACAGTGATATTTATCTCTCCGTCATCTCTGTCATCCTCTTATAGGATCTGGCAAGAAGATATGTATATTGCTCATATATGTCTTTACGTATGTACGATATATATGAC
Source organism: Mysoria ambigua (assembly GCA_018245875.1). Taxonomy (NCBI): domain Eukaryota; kingdom Metazoa; phylum Arthropoda; class Insecta; order Lepidoptera; family Hesperiidae; genus Mysoria; species Mysoria ambigua. Next base: position 6,718 of record DWEI01004197.1, on the reverse strand, counting down.
ATCTATAATATATATCATGATGATGATACTAATATTATATCATCATATTTAAAATGATAATGTGTTTTGCATGTGTGTATAAAATATATGCAAGTTAACTTTACCGGTTAACATATAACTACCGTAGCCGGTGAACCTCGGAAACAGATCGTTTTATCGACGCCAGCTGCCGGCGTGTTGGCATAATTATGTTGATATGGTGCTGTGTGAAGTGGCAATAACGAGATCGGTTTTAGTGAATTCGCAAATTCGACCCGTCGGCTGTTTCCTCGCAAACACGTAAAATACCAGTTTCTATGCCACAGTACACAGTTTTACTGCAAGGAACTTTAATATTGCTAATGCCGGGATACAACATATTAGAGCACTGCAGAGTTTTGAGAAAAAAACTAATAATATTACCGCATTTTATTTGCTATTGTTGTTTTAAATAAACAATATTATTTATCGTTTTTATGTGAACTTGCGGATTAGGCAGATTGCAACGAGTATTAAATTCGTAACTGAATTAATAAAATAAATAAGTTAAGTTTTTAATAATATTTGGGCTGGTCATTTCAAATTGAAGACGATCTAAAATGACCTAGCGAAATTTCAAAAGAATCGTCAAATAACAAGTCCAATTGCAAGTCACTCCGTATGTAGAGACATTAAATGTATTGGCTCACGAATGTTAATGTTGTTTGTCATGATACTAGTACAAAAAATTACTGCTTGCCAAGTATAAGATATCACGTTAATGTCTGTGTTATTCTGGCGACTAGCTAATAGAAGACAAACATTTTTTAATGTACGAAACGTGCATACAAAAATGATGTATTTACATTACGCATATACGGAACTCGTCTGTGGAAATCCTGCTTACGCAGACCTGAAAATTAGAATGATTAAAATATTGGTTTTAAAAATAATTCGGGTTATTTTTTGAGTGACATAATAACAGTCCCTATTTCTGTACTCTACAACTAAGAGTAATACTCGATGCGCGACAGTGGGCGCTTCTGATTGTTCCCTGGTTGCCACTTAGGTCTCTTAGGTTGACTCTTAGGTCCTAAATTAACTCAGCCCTATCTTATTTCTATACGAAAAAAGTACAGTATATAAAGAATTAAAAATCAACGGCAAAACGAAACAAAATGAAAGAAAATAATTCACTTATAGATCTTTGATAAACGGATTTAATTTTTGACCCAGAACCAACTCACATGACGAAATCTATTCTAAACGGTTGTGATTTCCGGTAGGAAAATCTTAAGGTTATGCTCGTTACTACTTACCCTACTAAGTTACTCAGTTACTACTCACCTTAAAACATCTCTAAACATTGCAAGAGTAATCGGTGACCAAGCAACAGTTAAATGCCCATCATATCGACTGGTACAGTTTAAATGTAAATAGAATCAATACGTTAATTTGACTATGAAATTGCTATACATTAATTGATCTATAATTATTTTACGCTCGCTATACAATTAAATTAATTGCCCATGGCAGTATAATAGTTATAATAAATTCGAATTATAAAACAAAATCAAAGTGAGCAGCGTAGGTAATTATTATTAACTATTAAAATAATTTCATTTTCCTATTAATAAATCTATTATATATTTATTAATTCGTAAATTATTTAAGTTAATTGTTATCGAACGGCTACATAAAAACGTAACTTCACGCCTGCAATCCCCGAAGAGGTAGGCAGAGGAATTCAGAACACTCCCACGTTTTACCGTTTACATTTACGTCCCACTATAAAATCGGTCTTGAACCACCACAGAAAATCTAAATAGGATAAATTTAGTAGTATATAAGTTCTATGTGTTATTTGTGTATATTAATTTGAGTTTATAGTAACTTTTTTTCATATTAAATAAGCTAGCTTTTGGCCGACACCTTGCCTGATGGAAAGCAATGGTGTTATCTATGATGTAGCAACCTTGCCTAGTATAGGACTTGGTTAAATAGGTCGTTGAATAGGACTTTTGATATCAGCTAGTCATCGCTATGATTGAAGCGTGAATCTGGTTTGAACGATATTTTTTCTATCTCTCCATTATACACGCCAACCTATTTCGTGTCACAAACAGCGCTATGCATATTTTATTTTACACGGCGGTTTTTTAAAAGCTCTTTAACTTTGTTAGATTCTTACGACTTGAAGCGGCTGAGTAAAAATCTTCCGGAAATTGCTTTTGCTCCAGATTCATACCATCAATAATTCTGTCTCGAGCCCCGCCTTGACCTATCTCATCGCCACGAAAATACACCGGAGTATTTTAACATAGTAAGTAAATATGGTTTCTCTAGAGCGAAGTTACAGTAAATTTAGATCATACTGGATTACCGTGTACGTACCTTTATGTTCCAACTCTCACCCACGTTAAGATCTTCAACCTACATTTTTGGCAAGTCGCACTAAATACTTCAAGAAAATTCAACAGACCGAAAATAAAATATACGTTGAAAAATTTAGACCACGTTCTAGCCGTCTTAGTCAACATTTCTGTTTTTTCAGAAATAATTATTTTTACAATAAGTCATGATCATAGTTTAAAGTTAGATTTATTGGCCGCGATGTCTGGTAGTGGCTGAGAGTCTGGATATATGCCCGGTGTGTGGCCATAGGCTCATCAGCCGCACCATAGTGCGACGTAAACGTTACTGTGTATTACACTCCACTGCCTACCTCTTTGGGGATTACAAGCGTGAAATAGGTTTTTGATTATCATATTCATTACAGTTAATATTAAGTCATATATGAGTATAAGAAGATAAAAACTTTCAGACGAGAAGACTTAAATGTAATTATACTGAAAAATTACTGACGGTCAAGTGGTATTTATTTTAACAATACGTGTTTAGGACTAAAAGCTTAGAAGCTGGAATAGGATCAAAAAAGGTGTCATTTTTTCATTAAAGGATTTTGCACAAAATAAAGGAATAAAAAATATATATTTATATTGTACATACAATACGCGTTAAAACTCAAATAAATAACCATATTAAAAGCAAACAAAGCAAAGTACTCAAGCGAGACGCTTGTAGTCGTGAAACATTTCCAGTTCGCGAGAACATGGCAGAGTTAGCTACAATCCTTTATAAGCTGCGAGGAGATACACGCAGGAGCTTCAGCTGCAGCAATTAAAATATCACCGTAAATTTGAAAATATCTACCTAGCAGCAACAACGAATATTATCACGATATTACCGGATCCCTTCCAGGACAGGCAGAAAGCACAGTGACAAATTTCTCTATATTACTAGCCTGACGTGTTTTATCTGCATCCATCACTCTCTTCATACGTTTATTTAACTCTGACCCTAAAGAAAACTTCAACGAATAATAATTTCTTATAATGATTTACCCGTCGACATTTAATTTTATCAAAATAATTCCCTTTGTGAATTCATCGACGGATCTTACTTACCACTCTCTGAACCAGAATTTAAACCGTGCCATTATATTCGCTCGCTTGTTATATTATTCTCCTTCGCTCGCCTTTATTTAATTCTACGGCAAGAAACGGCTGAATACAAAGAGCGAACAGGATATTAATCCTGAAATTGTATACCTCTGTGGAACTGGTAGCCTTCACAACCATAAGAGACAAATATGATAAATTCTTCCTTCTGTATATTTTGATATTAGGTATCATTTTCAAAGCATATCTCGCTCCGTTCTCAGCTAAAATACAATTGAAAGTCGAGTTCTAGGATAAACATGATTATTGTCACAAAGTGTGTGAATACGAAGTAAATGCTTATGGCAATGTGTTAAAATTGGACACAAATAAATATCTAAAATAACAAGTCTCAACAATGTAAATATAATGCATTCTCTGCGTGATGAGAATACATTTTAAAACGTGCTTAACACATAGCAATTATAAACATTCCTCCAAATTACACCCGTGTAATAGCCACATCTATAAAACTTAGTAATGAAATAATTACATTGTAAGCAGCATTACAAAGTCGACATCTAAACTATTATACGTATACAATACAAATGATGTTGTGCACTAACGCCACTTGCATAATGATGGAGCCGTTCTTCCGCATTATTACCAAGCCTTTGTCTTGTAGATCTGGTTACTATAAAATCGGCTTTTCCGTTGTGCTGTGCGGTTCGTCTAGTAACTAGATGAAGGATATTTTAATGAGGCGACTTTAAGGACTTTGTCATGAGTTCAAATCAAAGTGAACATACAATTTTGTTTTTATTTAAATTTAGTTATCTGTACAAGAGCGGACACTATTGCGGAATGAACGTCTTTACATATTTAGCATGCACCAAAGTTTGAATTATATCCATATTTTAATAATATTTTTAATTTTCTTATGATAAACTTCACCCAACAGCATCATTATAGCCGTTTTCAAGAAAACAAATTTATATTTGTAAATGTGAATCGATTAATTTAGATTAGAAACATCACAAGCTCAGCAAAGCTCAGTCGCTTAGGTAATAAGTGAATATATGTAATACGTTTACGGAGCATAAGACACCCTCCGGCTAGGTGTACATTATATACTCAAGGTGAAAACGGTTGAACATTTGATATGACCTACGGCAGCCAGGTTTCGGTACATTTTCATGAATATATTGCACTGCTATTTCACTGAATACTAATGGAAATATTTGAAATGTCTTATTTATTACCAATAAAATAAAGCTCAATATACTATAATACACGATATATCAAGTTCGATCTAAATCGACGAGTTCACAATAGTAAATCAATCTAAATAATTCACACTATCGATGCTATTAGTGAAAACGTATGCCACCAGCTGGATCGTTACCAAGAATGTTACAATGTAACATATTACTCGCTCCAGATAATACAATAACGTCTGAACAACTTCGGGTGAATGTAATCAATCATATTTATACGAGATCATAGACAGCACTAGTTTTATTAGAACAAGAGTTATACTATAACTTACTTAACTTAAACTGTTTAACTAAATTAAGATATTTTCCAAGCAGCGTGAATGAATAAAAGATTAGTTAAATATAAAAACTGTACAAGTTGACTGCCTCGTTGGTCGTGTTGGTAGCAAGAGCGACGGCAATCAAGGGGTCCTATGTTCAAATCCCGGGTCGAACACTATTGAATTTTTCTATTTAGAACATTTAATTAAATTTATTTATACAGAATTGTAGTCTGTATTTGTGCCAATAGGCAATGGCAATAGGCTCAGCGCCTATTCCGCAGTGGAACGTAAATTAACTGTCGGAGTGTACTGGACTCCTACGCTAACCTCTTCAGGTATTATAGGCGTTATGTTACGTTAAACTGAATAAGAACTTTTATAATTTTATATCTATCACTTCACTCATATCTTTAGTTATTATTTTTTACATTGTTTTATAAGACACTGACATATTTTTATTTTTAAATACACATTGCTTCGAATTTGATATACTATATTATAATGACTAAATGACAACATAATTGCCATATAAATACTTCAAGCTTTTTAAACATGATTAATAGAATAAATTTGCTTTGTATATGTCTGTGTAATGTACAATTACAACATGAGACAATTACACGGTGTAATCGGTGTAACTCGGGTCACGGTTACGGTCTTAATGGCGGCCGCTTATAATGTTAACAATTCAATGTAATGGCACCCATACATCAGAGTTATTGTGGCGCTATTTAAAATAAAAGTGTGTTAATGTAATATTCATCAGTTACTCGTAATACCTCATTTATATGAGAACAATGAGCACATTGACTGGCTCATTGGTCTAGGTGTGTCAAAGCTAACTTCTGACCCGGAGGTCTTGGGTTCGATGTCCCGGTCATCCATTATTCCAAGGCACGTATAACGCTACTGCTGAAACGTGGAAATGCAACACTATTCCACTCACCGCTATAAAGAAACACAGGGGTGAATTTATTTTTTATTCCTGTTCAATTTCACAATAATAAAAGTTGAAGATTGCTCTTCAACGAAATGTAGAAAATAAACGTGATCCGAATCGCGAGTATTTGCTAAACTAAATATTGATAAGTAATGATAATATATTGGGACATATCCGCACAAGTCATCTTATCTCAATGAAAGCAACAAAACAGCTATCTGTTTATCGTAAGAACCGGATGGTTGATAAATCACATTTTGGTTACTACATATATAAATGTTATGAGATTCTTATTCGGTATTCCCGCGACCTCGATATCAAGATGGTGCGCAAACACTTTATAAACGATGACATATTTGTACCAACCAATAACATGATGAAATTTGCAAGTGAAAGTGTCACTGAGATGTGACGTCATAACGGATATCGATGCAACGTGTGGTTCAGATGTCACGTTGATCGATACTGATGTCGGATCGATATCGGTATCAGGGATATTATGGGTATTAAATTTCGCATACGGATAAAAGGAATAATTGTAATACCGGATTCGGATACGGATACGAATATGAAATTATCCGTTAGTTTTGGATAATTTCAGTTATGGACATTTATGCAAAGAACGCGCGCGGCTGATGTTTCGACCGGTGAAAAACAGTATGCCATAGCGTGTCGCATTTAGATTCCGACCCTATCCAAAGTTATCTGCAACTTGTATATCGGATTCGGTTAGGGTTACGGATAGACTTTTATATCGAATATCTGCTATGGAACCTACAAATGACGTCGACGAGGCCCTACGAGATGTGGTCAAATCGTTGAGGGAGGAGGGCATCAAGT
>DWEI01004196.1:0-11931 GCA_018245875.1 Mysoria ambigua | reverse complement strand
TGAGTTGTTACGCTGCCAAAATCCTTAGTGAAATATAAGCAGTTATTAACTAATACAGTGTTATTATTGGCCAACTACCCCACACTTATAATAGTAGTTATGTATGTACCTGTATCAATGTAGTTTTATAACCTTGTAAACATTAACTTGATACCCAACACGATGCACATACGAACATGTGCTTGGGGTTTTTTTCCAACTCTTTTTAAAGTTTAACACTAAAACTGGGGCTTCTTTTTTAATAACAAAAACTTGTGTAAGCATATGGCAACGAGCGTGTACTCCATTTCTTCGCCAGTTGCCGCTATGCCGTTACATAAATGTCGCCTCTACATCTGCCGAGTTCGCCGGAATGCAGCCCCTGCACACTTTCTCTGGGGGAGACTTGAGCACGTGCTATTTTCGTACCGGTGTAAAATGTACATTATTTTCTACACAGTACAAAACATCATAAATCCGACTTAATTGTATTCGACAGTCATTGTATAAAAAATAGTGCGAAACCCCTAGAAAAATTCTGCAGTATGCTCCCATTTGTATTAGTGGTTGTACAGTCTTATTGAATTCTTCGTAAATGCAAAGAAACTTCTGTGTCAAATCACTCTTCTCTAATTGATAGTTTCTTACATAAAAGACACACAAAATACTGTTTATTTTCATGTCAAATGAACTGTTATTTACTTTTGTGATTTCCACGAGGAGGAAATGTTTTACTGCAGTAATATCATTATTCAATTGTGCTCGTTATTATGCTCCTCTTATCTTTAAAACTGTTATCCAGCACATTTCTTAACATGCTAATATCATTACGTATTTTCTCTTACATATGTATGTATAATATATGTATAACGTAGTACAAGTAGCTGGTTTATTTCGTATGTAAATAAAATTCGTGGTCTGCTTAAGTGAATATGAACAAATTTCACCCATCGTGTTCATTAATTTGTATAATCCTTTACAGTCTCATTTACAACGCCCAGAATAAACATGGTAAACTCATGTTTCTATTTATATTGCACACAAGTTATTCCAATGAAAAGTATGATTTTGGACACCCGTCCGCCATATTCCATAAACGTATTTTTTGCTATTATGTTGTCACATGTCGTATTATATTGCTGCCATGGAGTATTGACTTGAACACATCATTTCTTATCGTCTCTGTCTACCCTACCACTTACCTATCAAAATATATGCATATATGTGGTATCTTAAATATCTTACGCAATGAAATGTTCGAATTTATTCGCATCAGGTGCTCTTACGTAAAACGTACGAACAAAACACGCTATAGATCGTACAACGCCATGGGCGTCAGGTTTAGTGGCCTCTTACGACACCTCGGCGTGCTCATAGGGAAGGATTGTACTTCGCTTGGCTTCATCACAAAAGGACGCCACGACGACGCCGATACGGATGTTTTGTAGAGAAAAAGTCCGTCCCCCGACAAGCTTCTGCTGAAACTTTCATGACCTCAGGCAATTTTCTACGGCGGACCTAAAAGAAGATAGACTAAACGCGCGCATTATTTTTCTTTAGGTTTAGAGAATCCAATGTATATTTTCGTACTATCATGTGAATATTAAAAAAACGTACAGGCAATACATAAGTGCCTATGTGTATATAACATGTAATAATATATCTGAATACTACCATCAAATAGTTGGCTATTAAAAGTTCTAATAAAATGTAAGTTATAGTCGATTAGTTCAGGTACCGTAATTAATGGTTGAAGTAATTCATATAATGGAACTAAGGAACTGACTGATCGATCGCATATTTCAATCGGTCGGTGGATTAATTAGATTCGATAACTTAATCCATTCGCGACGTAATTTGTTAATTGACGAGCAACATGAAGTGCTTGTAGCAGTGAACAAGTTATGTTGATTTAAATTGCTAAATTATAAGCTTAACTGACTAAACGGTCCACTTGCCACTTGCTGTCTCGGCACCCAACGAGTTTCTGGGCAATTTAATAAAGCGACTACATAAGTGGATGCCCTGGGATCTTGGTAACGAATTGATTGCATAATAATGATTTCCAGTCGGTGCCATAACAGTATAAGCGCAATATTTCCAAATATCATTAAACAGATCAATTTTGAAAATTCAATTTGCACTAAGAATTATTTTAATGTTTGGGAGTTTCGAATACGGTCAGTTAGTCAATAATTTTGAATAGAATTGGACATCCCACTGTTCCGAACAATTACCAAAAGAGCAATAATTGACAGAACACATGCTAGATCGGCAAAGATAAAAGGTTCAACCACACACGCCGATTGGCAATAAATATCCTTTATTGTTTGCTTTCAAAGTGTCGCTTGGAAGCACATCTTGCGAATTCAGACCGACATCGGCACGTTTGTAGTATGACAGGGAGTGGTGGGCTCATATTTTTATTGTCTCACTTTCGATATGAGGGGAATGGCACAGCATGGTTCGCCATTTGCTCTCGTTAACTGCTATCAATTTCTTAGTGTCTTCATCTTATCGCTTGCTGTTTATTATCCATTAGCCATGAACGAGGAATGAATTGAACGGAGCTCATCGTGGCTGTTCACTTCATAGCGTTTATTAAAAACACGCTCCCGCAGTAGCTACAGTCACGATCCGTATTAAGGTAATTTTTATTCGACGAGAATTCTAATAATTTAATGAAGTATTGTGAGCTACTCCTGGATCCAAGGTAGTCGTAACAACTACCTTTTTAACTTTATGTTAAGGCAAAAAAAATTCAAAGTTCATCTCACCTGATACGATTTAAATGGCATCCAAATTTACACTGAACTGTCTCTCCGATTTTATCCCAATAGGGGATATATCTCGTTCGTTCACAAAATGGTAATAAAGAGCGCGCCTTCCCCCGCGCGACATTAAACTGCGACTTTAACTAATTTATTGCAGTTTCGGTTTCATTCCATCTGTGTCAGTTTCTCTAATGGCTATAACTCAATATCGTTGAATGATTTACGTGTTTTGTCTTTGATGTTTTTTTGTCACCTATTTTCATCTACATCATTAAGAGAATCTAATTGTGTTGTTTTTGTAACTGTTCGTATAAGTATACGATATGTTTTGAGTTAACTTACAATAATTACTAATCGATATTAAAAGGACCGTACATGATGTCAAAACGACCAAGGACAAAAATCTGGACTCTATCGTCGTGGCCTTTTGCCATATGTACATTTACATCACGAGCAAATTCGTAATGAGTTTCGGAAATTAAAATAAAGTTTATTTTAATTGAAAATGATGCATTTATCCAGTGAGCTTTAATTTGTTACTCAATACTTCGTACATATGGGCTGAAAAGTCGTTTCCAATCCAATTCGCCGCTTCAACTTTTCGATACTTCTATAAATTTGTACTAATGGCTTCACAAAAACAAAATGTTTCTGGATTTATAATTGGACTGTGATTTTGTAATGCAGTTTGTATAAAATGCTGTTATTAGCCCGTGTATTGTATTTTGACCTACGTGTTGTGATTATGCACAATAACACCAATTACGCAGAACCGGGGTAGAATTAACATTTTGTTAAATTTAATTATCGTTATTCCAACTGATTGGTTTATAATATATTTTCAACCTACACTGTCATCTAGTGATGGCACAGTTAATCTCGCGTTGCGAGTCAAATAACCAGCACATTTAATATTCCATCTGCCTGATAGAAATTCGCGTGGATCATTTTAGAAATAGTGTTCCATTTCTGAATGACATTTTTTTAATTTACGTACACACACAGAATACATAACAATATTTAATAAAATGTTGTACACACAGAGGGTCTGTTTATTCCGTATGCCACCAGCCCCGCTAAGGCAGAATTGAGCAATTGAAGAAAACTTCAATTTCTTCACGAAAATTACTTGCCGCATGATATGTCAATAAAAAATCATTATAAATACGTCTTATGAAATTCAAACTGGAATAGAATGAATGGTATTATAAATATAAATTGCATTTCTCTCATTGTACGTGAAATAAATTTTAACGCGAGGGTGAAGCATGCACTATTTTCAGTTATATTTAGCGCGCCAACAAAACTATCGTAGAGGAGAAATCTTACTTAATTTATATATCTTAAAAGTTTCAGCTTTTAGTTTCAATTCTTGAATATTTATGATCTGATATATTCTATTTTCGATTCGTTAAATAGGGCGTATTCAATGTAACACTATCGGAACAATTCTATTGCATATAATATTTTTCAAAAGCATGTCATATTTGTATTTTCATTGTGAGTTTAATACATTGTTAAAATTTGCAATATAAAAATATTTTAATATATATAATATCGATGTAACAGTGACCTTTCGGTGTTATCTACTAAATATCTAAATAACTAAAATCTGCATGTTTATTGGAGGTTTGGTACACTTTTCTGCCTACCTTTTTGGAGATACGTTTACGTGGTGATACGTTTTTTAAGGTTTTCTGTATGTATATTATCCATAAAAGTGTAGATGTATGATCGGTTTCTAATACATGTGAACTGTATTATTGTATTGTTCAGATGTACTTTATACTTTAGGTTTAACAAACATATAGATACAATACATCATACATGTAGTATTATGTTTTGTATATAAGTTGGTTAAACTTCCAAAATGTATCTATTCTACTCCAGTTAATAGACGAAAAATGAATAATTTGTAACATAAATGTAACTGACCCACCTTTCCCTCCAGCGCGCTACAATTTTGTACGCATATAAATAAAATATCATCTATTTCGATACCACCCAGCTATTCGAAAGGTGGAGCATGTGCTTCTTGATTACGTAACGCTCAACGGAACAGTCGCCTTTTGTTTTTGTTTACTTTGGCACGAGTCATGGGAGGGACGGCAGCGCGAGAGCTATCATCTCCTCAACATCCGTCAAGAATTGTACGCTTATTAAGCCGCGCGGATATCGTATGTTTATGGTCTAAATTAAGTCATTTCGTGTGTTACTAAAGATGTGTTACGTTTCTGAATTATTAATAATTGTGATAAATACATGTAGCATCATTAACCAGCTTCAAATGATGAAGCTATTATTATGAAAATGATTAAGGCGTTATTGTGGAACTTCACAATCCACATGCTTTAAAAAATATTTTGGGCAACTTTAGAGTGTTCTATCATTTATTTAAATTAAATTCTAGTAGTGGTTTGGAGTTGGGATGTACCCCTGGTGTATTAACCACTTTTTGTATAACGGGACGTAAAAGTAACTCGTGAAACTTGGAGTAGTTCACTCCTCTGTCCACCTGTTAGATGATTACAGGCGTGTCTCTACGTATGACGCCTTTTAAGGTGTTAACGATTGTGCAAGTTCTTTTTAAACTCTTTAAAACTCATAGTTTTTCACGCAAAATGACTGCAATGCTATAAAGAATTTTAATTTGTATTTTAAAATATCCTTTATATAGAAATAACTTAGATATAAAGTAGACATTTAAAAAATCGTATAAAACTAAATAATTTTATCTGTCCTGTGATCAACTCTAGACTTATTTAAATGTTTTTAGGATAGTATTGAATTCGTGGGACTTAAACATTATGCATAATATTATCTGACCATTCTGGTAGCACCATCTTCACCGACCCTCGCCCTTTTTATGCTCCGAGGATTTTGTTTCTCGCTCATTTCGATCCCTTTCACTGTTGTTTATTGTTGTTTACGTTGTCAATACACGCTTTATCTTTTCCTTCCTATTTCCAATCCCTAAATGGCTATTTGTACATATGGCCTGCCGTTAGTGTCACCGCAATTTTTAAATGTCAAATGTTCGCCTCTTTTTGTGTCGTTGCTTATTTAGACATTCGTTACACAAAAGCGCTATATTCTAAATTTGAATACCGTCCTCAAGTTGCTTCGTTCGTGCGGGCGTTTCCCTTTCTTTCGAAAGTCGCGTCAGTTCATTCTAATATCATCTAATAGCGTTGTGTACATTGGTTATCATATCAGTGTGTGACACGAGGCTGGTCCGACGCCTCGGAGCGTTCGAGGCGCGCGCCCCCTACTGCTCTCCCCCCGCACGCCGCTCCCTCGACAAGCCCCTGACTGATGCAGTCTCAATTCGGACGTCGTGGGGATCGTTCGTCGCTCGTTCGGAAAAAGCTTCTCGTGTTCGAGCTTTGTCTATGATTTATGATGTAGTGCTATCTGTTTTCATATATTAATATACAATACAACCGCATTTGAATTAGTGATTGTGATTCAGTGTTCCAACATCCGTTGTGTATTTTTTGTCGTCGAACGGTCAACGTTAACGGTTTTATTAGTGCCAGTATCTTTTATTTAACTTAGTTCGTGATAGTGTTTACATTATTTGCCGGGATGTCTCTGAGGTTGTAGGATCTTTATTAATAAAAAGGTATGTTGAAATGTATTTATGTTATTTAACTTAATTTATGGTATGAATAGGCTATTGCCTGCAGGTATTTTTCCTGCTTTTACTTTCATGCAATTGATATTGTTATTTAATTTGATTATAATGATTCTTCAGAAACAACAATTAAGCTTTATTATATCTAATTATAATTTGAACAATGAGCCGTCTTAATTCTTAATTACTCGATGTATATCTATAATGTTTCGTGCCGTCTGCGATGACATAAATATTTAATTATCCCACGATAGCATGGGGTGGGATGGCGAGTAGGAACGAGATAGCTATATATCCATTCAATTTAAGGGGCTGCCAGCCATCCAGTCCATGGCTACAATAGAGGGATTTCCGTGAGAATATTGTGTTTCACCACCTAATACACCCGGACGTCCATGCATATGTAGGTGTTTGTGTCCGCGATGGACAGCGACATAGAGTTATAATTTTTCCATTTCTGTATTATTAACCTTCTTATTGTTAATTTTTGAAACATAGGCTATTCCAGTATTGTTTAGTGACATTTTCTAATCACGATCCCCACGGTGTGGATCCATGTCATTCAAGTTCCAGCGTTCCACTACAAGTTTGGACACGTTCGTAACGTTGTTATCACCGAGGTTATCCGGCTTAGCGGCTTTACTGTTTGCTGTAGTCTTTTAATTTATTTTTAATCGTCTTATTGAAATAGTCTTACAAATAGGTAATCTGCGCCATTTAAATATTGTCACGTTTACTAGTATTTCATTGTCTTTTTGATTACTTACGGTCATTCTTTCCAAATTATCTTTTTTTTTTATCATAGTTTTTGATAATAAATTTATATATACGCCTGTTTAGAGATCGAAAAAGATTATATTATACCAATGATATATTTTTCATATGTATTTCGTATATTTCATATGTATTGAATGTATATGTAGGTATGTCATAGTACAGGCTCTACTTCGTGTGGGATCAGAGGGCCCTATGAAAGTATATCCCAAGATGTTTATGATTATAATGTATTTTCTCACCGTCGATATACATCCACCAAATCAGAGAGCGTGGAGCTATTATGTTACACTTTCATTTTCAAGTTTCTTAGAAATAACACTTTCAATGGTTTTACACGTTTACGTAAGAATCGTCTTATGTAACGCAGGTGAAAATTATTTATAATTACTCACGTGAGAGATAAATGTTACGGCCTCGGTACACAATTTTTTATATAATGTGTGAAGTGACCGCGATATTAATGCAATTTTTAGGTAATCTTTCTTGAAAAGATCTGGTAGAGCTCAGTTTAAACAGAATGTTGGCGGCACATAATTACCGTAAGATCTGTTAATGGTCAGTTGTTATTAAAATCTAAGCTATTTTTAAGAAAACATTCAAGCAAGAATGTCACAGCTAAAGGCTATAGGTGTGTTAAATTCTAATGTTTTCTCTCTAATATTAAGTAGAGTAGATTATAGATTTAACACTCTCATTCGGAGACCCGAGTGCCAGTAGTGGAAAGATAAAAGGGTCGGATAAAATGGATTATGCAAGTTTTGTTACTGTTCTATCAAACATCGGTTCAAATTGTCGTCAACTGAAGGTAACATAAATACTTCTGTTTGAACCCCACTGAGTGATGAATGCGAAATACTGGTAATTAGTGGTAAAAATTTGTAGTGCCTCTGCAATCTGAACCTAAACGTGGGGTTTATCTCAACAGCTAATCTTAATCGTAAATAATTCGTTTCTCGTGTACCTATTAGTGTTATCGTGATCGATGGGGCTATTATTGTAGTGACAGAATTAACTCCTAATATTGATGTATAACAGGAATTGTACTTACTTCATCAAGAGGGAATAACTATTCATTGTATTTCATTCTTACTATTTTCTTTTAATCGATGCTTAAAAATAAAATAAAAATATTGCGTTAGCCATCGTTTTGCTTTATTTATAACTCGATATTTCTTAACTCATTTATACGCCACGATTCACCAAATACGTTTTCCTACAGGCCAATTCTATCAAGGACGCATTATTATCGTATGTATTGTTTAGTTTTCAATTTCCTAACTAAAAATAATGATAATGACTACAATACCATTACGGTAAGTCCATTGCAGGGTAGGCGGAGAGGACCAAGTACCAATATCTCTATTTCCACAGACCGGATCTTAGTGTGCATAGTTATAAACATCCGTCATAATATCATGATAAATGATAAAAACCATTAAACAGAACACGTACGGAGTATCGGGCTCCGGTACGAACGCATCCATTCGAATCCGAGACGCTTGCGTCCGGCGACACCGAGACTCACTTAGCCGTGATTAAATTATTATTTATGGTTGTGGAACGCGAGAACATTCTCGTACTGAATGTGATACGATGATTGACTCGTGCCGTTAAACTTGCTTACATTTTATTAAATAACTGGCTAATGGTCGCCGATTGAGTATTTGAATTCATGAGATGCTTCTTACAGCGCTCTTCTATAGATGGACGATTGTGTTCAGTGATAAAAATTAAAATTTACACATGGCAAGTATATGAGTAGTTAATAATAGATCTATATTTATGGAATAGTTTTATTTTTCTGTCGAATCGGTTCGGATAGAGCTGGGGTAATTATTTTGAATTTTTCTATTTTATACTGTCATACTTTGGTCACGTAATACCGTGTTTGAGTTTTATTCAATGTTATTACCTAAAATTTATACATGACATCGTTGTTGAGGGACTGACATGCCTGACAGGTGCACATCTTAATCGGCTTTGGCTCGAATTTGATATCGCACGGAGCTCGAGTAACAGTTGTTTAATGGTCAACCATATGTCGGGAAAAAAATACTGAACACGACACTATTATAATAAATTTGAATATTTCACTGTCGTCAAGGGCGCAATGTCCTTATAATAAGTACTCTATTTATTTTTTTTCGCTATGAAAGAACAGCATAGAAATATTATCATCATCCTCATCATAAATAATCATCATAATTATCCTTATCGTCATTATCATCAGCCTTGACAAAGGTCTACTATTTTTAAAGTGTCACTCCTAATTCTCACACTCCTCACGCGGGTCAGGAATTGACAATACAACAGTATATTCAAAATGATCTCACGTATCAATCAGAAAAGTAATAACATCAAAGTGAGTTAAACGAATCGCTTCCATAGTTAATATCTCGAAATCCGTTAGTCAACTGTAATGGCATTAATTTGCTCTATCGCTGCCGGAGCAATCTCTCCGTTCGCCGTGACACCATGCTTACTGGTGCGTATAGGAATTTTTCATAACGCTGGTTGCGTTGTATACGACGTATTTGTATTAGTGTTCCGGGGAAAATTGATGACGTCACTGCTTCTCCCCCTTACCGGCCAGGATATGTGGGTGTGGGTGTATGGTATGTGTTACTTATTACACAATTTCGTATGATTTACATTGTTGTTAAAATATGAAGTCATATTTGTTCTTAATTATATCGAAGAAATCTTACGCGATTTGTGTTATCTGTACTCACTGAAATATTTTTTCTGTGTGCGTTACATTTTTAGTTCTACTCTTAAATTCACGATACTTTATTAATAGTGACGTTCATTTTTTTTCTTATATTTATTACATATTTCATTATGCTTTAGAATGCTGTCTGTAGGATACAATAAATTGTGTTCTTACATTTAAATGTTCAGTTTATGTACCAATTAAGTATGACATTATATTAGGTTTTATTACGGGCTTTAATTTTTTTTTATTCTTTAGCAATCTTGTTGACTTTAACAATCCTGTGTTGACACCCATGATATATGTAATAGTTTAGGAAAGATTTTTGATATCTTTGAATTAAAAAAACATAACAGAGAATTTTATATATGGAAAAGATACACATTTTAATAATAATGTAATTGTCTACTTACTTTAAAGCGTCATTTAAATTACCTAAAAGTTCCTACATTTTTTTAAACAACATACACATATCTTCACACCAGGTTCTTCATGGTCTAGACAGAGAAAACCGATTGTTATGTATAAATGACGTATTATATATTATATTATGTTATATTTTATATTACGTATTATAAAAATATTAATATTATATATAAATAATACTGTATGAATAACTAAAAATGTCAATCGTTCAACGATATAGATTAGCATTGAAAAAATAACGTTGTATAGAAGAATTACAGGTCGTGTCGTGTACATGATTCTTAGTAAATTGACAATTTACTTGATATAATGGTATCAGTATCAAATATGTTCCCATTATATTTACAAAATAAAAACTAACAAATGTGTGCTGTGCGGCGTTAGTCATTGTCTATAAGGCTATGCGATTTCTGGACACTCGATCAGCTACTTGTCCCGTTTTGTATTACGCGCATCGTGGTCACACTGTTCATAGCCAGCGCGGAGGGCGCTGACCCAGTGCGTCTCGCAGTTCCGATTTACGAGCGACGCTGACATCACTTATCAACAAGACTTCATACGTATGTCATTGTGGACCGACGCGCGTTCATTTTACTCGAGTTGTGTTAGACGCGTGCCTATTTTCTTATAATAAATGAAATTCTCGTTTGAATAGCAATGTGCTTATAATTTTAATTATACACCGCCCGTATAAAAGTACATGGTTTATAAAGTGATTAAATTGTTTATTAATTGTGTACTCGTCATTTAGTGAATCAAGTATAGTATAGAGACTCGAACGGATGCATTAATTCTTAGAATGTAAATAAACTTGTTGCATTATTTACCTTATTATTTATATAGAAGTAGGTACATATATTCATCAATTACAAATAAAATTGGAATTCTATTGACAGTCAGATAAGTGTCTCCTAGGTACGTTGAATATATACATAACATCACTGGATATACCTTTGATGTTAAAGTATAAAAATAATATGTTTGTATGAATAGTACATTTTGTTCATTCGTTTACTATGTAAAACACCATAACATCACGCCAGCGTTTTCTCGAAAGACAGGCAGCCGAGTGCAGTACTCCCATTTCTCGTAGGTTATGCATAAGTTCCATGGATTAAGAATATTCTCAGGACACACACGAGACATAAATAACTTTGTATTATGACTGAGTTTAATATTTTCTGTCGATTGCTTTTGTTTATAAATTTTGACATGATTCAACGCTTATCATGCACTAGTATATAGATACGACAATATCAATGCTTGTATCACATATCAATATTGATGACCGTGATAAGAATCAAATTGTTATGTTCGTCTCAGAAATTCAAGCTTATAACTTACATATGTTAGGCGCGTGGAGTTTCGTCCCCATATGATGTAGGACAGGATTTTTCATAACACAGCGAAAAGACTGAACTACGCTGTACCGAGCTATTCCATTTATAATAGAAGATATGTAACTTTGTTTTTTTATTTAGATTAAAAACGATTTTTCTCTTGATCTATAAATATTTTTAGGTAAGGTACCCAATCATCGGGAATTTGATTTTTTTTTTTTTTTATAATAAGGAAGTAGAGGACAGGCATGCAGTCCACCTGATGGTAAGTGGCTACTGCTGCCT
>DWEI01004195.1:0-11932 GCA_018245875.1 Mysoria ambigua | reverse complement strand
AAACGTAACCGGTGAATCGTGGGAATGTTCTGCATTCCTCTGCCTACCCCTTCGGGGATTACAGGCGTGAAGTTACGCCATAGTCTGCAACGCTGGCCGAATGCGGATTGACAAACTTCACACGCCTTAGAGAACATTTTTTTTTCAGAACTCTAAGGCACGCAGGTTTCCCCACGATGTTTCCCTTCACTATTGTAGCAAATTATATTTAAACTTAAAACGCACATTTATAACATGAGCGCGCTAGGATTCGAACCCGTCCTTCCGGAGTGAGGGGTTGAATTTCATACCACTATGCTATCACATTTTACATTATTAATAGCTGTTTATTTTTAAACTGCTCGTTTCATTTTTATGTTAAAATAATATTTTTTTATTATTTTTCGTCCCCGCTTTCATCCTTCAAGGATTAAGTCAGAGAAAATCCAGCAATCTAAGAGTTTATTTTACGAGTACTTTTTAATCCTTTGAAGGTACATATTTTAAAATAACTTATAACATTAATGTTACCATTTAAATATTTTACTGACGTTCTCCAAAATAAGTTGAAATGATAAATAATATACGAATGTAATATCGAAAGGTTGAAAAGAAAACAACTTTGAAAGTCAGTCAAAAATACATGAACGACGTATAGAAGTTGCGTAATTTCACGCCTGTAATCCCCGAAGATATAGACATATGAGTTTACATTCCCAGGTCTCACTAATTGCGTTCACGTTCTGCTGTGGCATAGGTGGTAAATGAATGCCGTCCCTACCTGTACTCACATTAGTAACATATTATTACACTATATCAAATATATTTATATTGAAATGCAAACATGAAAGTACAATAACACCCTGTGTCATCTGTATTATGACATAGAGAACACATAAAACGATTCACACGTGCTGTATAACAGTATAGGGCATGTTTGCGAGGCGTATCGCACCCACTCCACTAATATGTGCCGGGCCTTAGGCGGCGTCTATTGACAGAGCAATTCAGACGGATCTACACGAGAGCCTACTATTAAACGGGCTTTGTCCTCGACAGCGGGCACCTCCGCGGCGTTGCGTGTTGTTGACAATGCGTTAAAGTGTTGTAGAGTCGTGTCGTGTTTCTTTAATGTGTGTGTGTGTGTCTTGTGTTTCGATAATTGTGTTTGTTTGATTGATATAATTGATCACCGAATAAGGACATGTATATGCTTACGCTGGGTCCCTGATGAGGGAACCAGAGAGCAACTTGTGCCGAATAAAAGAATTGATATTGATACTATGTATTTGTATGAGTCGTGTCGTTTTAATCACCATCGATTTTGTTTGATAAGCTTTGTGAGTCATTCAAGAGTCTTAGTGTATTTCCTAGAGCTTTCAGAGTTCTTTACGAGTATTCGGAGCTTCGTACTATGCCACTTTAAAGAGAAATGGGCGTTCGTATGTTTCCCAGGGAACCTTAATTTTCTCATCTAAGATCTCGCGTGATTGTCACACACTTTAGTTACATAACAAAATATAGTTATGTGTTATAGCGACATAGTGCAAGCTGTAGCGCAAGACGCCCTGAGGCTAGGTGGACTGACGACTTACGTAAAGTGGCTGGCAGCGGTTGGGTGCAAAGAGCTGAAGGTCGAGATCAGTGTCATGCTATTGGAGAGGCCTATGTCCAGCAGTGGGAGTAGGCTGATGAAGATGACGTACGAAAAGGATCTAAATCTAATATTGTAAGGTTGTCGATGTAATATAAAACGAAAATAAATATAGAGTCGATTGAATAAATGATTCTTGTAATGGAAATCAATTTGTAAAATCAATTATTTCAATAAATGGGCTGTTCATTGTTTGATAAATTGTTGCTGGGACATTAACCGTTTCTATTCTGTCTCTCGACATTGAGTGAGTATCACAATCAAATTACTCGTACATATCATTGATTGAACAAAAGGGAATTAGTATTTATGAAACAAATCTGATATACACACGGGTATTACATATTATATACATTGACTACAATATTTGTAAGAACAATAATACTTGTAATGACAATACGCTGGTAATGCTTGAAGAGGTGTTATATAAAATAACTGAATATGACTGACAAAGAAATACGAAAATTTTGTTTTATTTTATATTTATTCACCATAAGACTTATCAAGATTCACCTATCTTAACCGAATAATTTGATACGGGCCGAAGGGCGCGTCAGTAGTTTTGATTGAGTGGTTTATATTTTAGACTGCCAGTCCTAGCATCAATAACTGGTAAGCAACTTATAAGAACAACTTTTCCATTTTAATATTATAAAAACCTTTCTAACAGTAAACAAAGCTGTACATTTGGAGTATTCCATTGTTCTCACTAATACTGATCACTATAATCCCCGAAGAGATAGACAGAGATGTGTTGTTCATTCCCACCTTTAACCGCTTATATTTACATCCCACGATGAAATAGGACACATATCCAGACTGCATGCTACTACTAAAAATCTAAGCTAGAAAAGGCCCAGGATCTGTACCTTGGGCCTCGGCAGTCGCGTTCGTAACCAACACGACCAAAAAGGCAGTCATGGTGTACGATGTAACAATTTTTACGATGTAGCGAAGGAAAAGTACTTTAAATAATTCATGATTATCTCGTCTTTTCTCCGTATCAGTATTCTTGTATTCTCAACGCAACGACAGACCACAAACGGTCTATAAAATAAAGCTGCATTTTACGCGACCTACGCTTGGAATTTTAAACCTTCCACCGACGTTCAGAGTGCTGAACGTTGCTGACATAATTTTGAAATCGAACAGCGTGGTAGACATCTTGAACTGAATGTAACGGTTGTTTTCTTTTTACACATTTAAGTTTTGAATCGTTGGACTTTGCATAAAGACCATTATCGTGTAATTAGTATATTTAATCATAATGAATATATCGGTTTTTTTTTCATTCTGAGAGGAGACCCATGTTCCAACAGTGGAACGATAAAGGGTTGATATATCTCTCTATCCGTATTTTTCACTCTTCTGCTGTTAGACGCACACATTGTTACCCGTGAGCATTGGGCTCCTGCACCTGAAGTATTCCAGCCGCCGTGCTCATTAAACTATCTAGGTCGAGCGAGATTAGCAGATTTTGGACGCCTTAGCAAGTTACCGAAAACTGGTAATGAAGGTGCAGTGGTCGGACCGTATTTGAACAGAAATGTATTATGGTACAGTATTGCGGCAATTCCAAGATATGAACCGCCGGACAAGTTGTGGTAGCTGCAGCTTATAAGATTCAAATTAACTTCTGATATCGCCACCGATGCTTCTATGCCACGATTGTGCGACTGTACAGTATAGGCCTCTTCACCACATTCTCCTTCACCATGACACCGTGTAATATATAATGTTAAGAGTGATTTACAGCTTTGCCACAAATTTACGGCACTTTGTTTTTCGATCGCACCACAAAAAAAAGTTTGTCGTCGTCGTTTTTATTTGTCTCATAAACAAGTTTGTTTACGCCGTGGGCGAGCGGTGTCTGAGCGCGTTTCACGGCTACGTAACTTCATGAGTTACAGTTGGAGGAATATTATTTTTAATGTTCACGTTGGTGTGTCTCGTAACACATGTACAGTGGTTTTTAGATGTCTTCTTCGCTCGTTTACAAAAAACACAGGACGTCAATATACAGTTCTAGTATTAATAAAAATAAATTAGTTAAATTACACATAGATTGGTATAATAAGATATTGTTCCGTGTCGGAGCGGAGTAATAATACATACCCCGAATGTGTGCTCGGATACAGAATATCGTATTCCCGACGCTACTCTGGCACACTCTGCCTTGGCACAGTGTAATGCCTGGCGCCCTGTGGATAGCAGCGCAGGTTGCGCTCTGTGATGCCCAACTCATTATGCGCAGCGTGGGGATTATGGCCATAACCAAGGATGGCATGGGCAGGCATTGACTGCAATCGGCTGATGATGATTAAAAATGCACTTGGGGCTAATGGTGGTTTATCCTCATTTACTTAACTGTATGTTTCGGAAACATTTTCCTTCTTATTCTTATTTCTATTGTTATTTTTATATTGTTTCTTTGAAATGTAAAATAATTAAACTATGTGTAACTTTAAATTTATAACTTTCATGTACAATAAACATTTTAATATAAAAAATATATAAATATAAACAAGTTATAAAAAATAAACTTTGATGATTATGAAAAAGATATTTGCAAATGTTATCTTTAAAAACCGCCGGACCGCTTTGATGTACTCGTACGGTATCATTGGGATAGCTTCAAATGTAAGTTTATGGGGGAAAGTTTATATGGAATTAAAGTTTAAATAATATATTTATTTGCACAGTGATATTTCAAATTCGTTGTTTGTGCAAAACAAATATTTAACATTTAAGCCGGTATGTGAAAAGCATATACGTTTCCCAATGACTGAACAGTCGATAAATTTGGAAATGATCATTATTCACCATCAATAGCAATTACAGAGTCCAATTTACATCGACCCGCGTGTAACTGATGAGAGTTTTATAGCTGTAGTGTAATGAAAAGCAATGTGGAAATGTGTGTATGACAATGTTTGACTGAAAGTTATACAATCGGGAACGAATATTATTTTGAATCTTAAAGAAATATTTTGAAATGAATTATACTTGAAATATTTTGAATCTTAAAGAACATTATGGAGGACATATCATCGAATATTTTAAAATTAAAGCTTCAATGTCTTTTTCTGACTAACGTAGGAAATTGTTACTAATTCGTATGCAAATTGATTTGTTTTTTTTTTTATTATTGTTGCTTATTTTTTCGTCTGCAATTGTGTTATTATTTATTAACAGTTCAATATTTGTTAACATAAAATTCTTAAGCCTCCGAAGATAAGTCCGTCCCCTAGTAGTCTTCGCGAGCGACAGAACACCAATAGTTGCTCAGAGTGAGCCATTTTAGTGCCGCGTCGAGGGCTTAATAGCCAATTTGTGATGTAAAGCAACATTTAACCATACACTGCTTCGTGGAGCCAATGAATATGGGAACTGTGTCGTAGCAAATTACATAAAACGCTGAATTAGATATAAAGTGATTTCTCTGACAGTAACAATGAAAAACAATGGCAACCAAATTATGTTTTCAGTATTTAAAATGTTCAATTAACTTGCAGTTTTTATTGAGCTCTGGCACGTTCGCGCTGTTTATAAAATAAGGCGTTTAGTTCTTTTAGCAGTCATCATCACTCTTGTGAGAAAATGTTCAATCTAAAACTATAAAACCGGTTGAACTTCTACGCTTATATCATACTTCAGTCGTTTCCAGAATATGAAATGGCAATATAGCAGCAAGGTGGGTCCGATCTCCTTCATGGTTTCCTCTGGGTAGCAAATGAGCCTCGAGTTCGATATTGCTTTCTGAAATTCAACTTAATTTGAATTTTTCCGATTACACTTTCCATTGTCCCTGTCGAATGTCATTTATGTTTGATCATTGGATATTTTACTGTAATGCTTTAGTTTAGAGTACCGAAGAAAATATTGAGACTTACGAATGAGAGTGGTATAATGCTGTAACATATAAACAGAAAGGTTTTCCTTTCTCAAAATGTATCGCCGAGTGTTCTTCAAAAGATGCCCATTATTTTGAAAAACTGGAGACACCTTTTTGAATAATTTAAAGACTTATATTTAATTATTTTGATTTTATAGCAAGAGTTATCTGGTAATTTACACCTGGTATATTTTAATAAACAATTGCTTTTTTTGCCATAAAGTCGTTTTAAATAAAACCGTTGCGTTAACTAGGAGCTTAATGTAAAAGTGTCTGTAATATTGCGCACAGGAATTGAACGTTTATTTCAAACGATTAAAAAGGATTTTTTTTCCATTTGAAAACTGTTGATAACACAACGCGTAACATTTGACCTATAAACTTTAGGGCACTGAATAGCGCGAATATAAATTCCTGATATTCGTATTGAAACAGGATCAGCTGAATAGAACTTAATGCATTGACTTCCTGTATCTGTTTTTTTTTTCATTTGAAAACCATTCAAAAGCAAATACGTGTTTTGATACTGGCAATATATTATTTTTCTACACCAGTCAGAGTTACTGATACAATTAGCAATTGCTCTTTAAAGGCTTCGGTACTTCAATATTTTGCTCTATTGAAGTGAGAGATACATTTTTGGGACCAGTAATACAAACAAGAAGTCTCTTTAGCAACAATGCTACGATAAGAATATTTACCTACACGATAGTTAAAAATAAAGCCGGTATATAATAAATGCCGATATAGAAGAAAAACTTTTTTTATTGGAACAAATTACACTAACATGACTTTGCAAATTTGATTTATATTTTTTATTCATGCGCAACTTCGTATGTTAACACACTTGCCCAAGTAATAAGCGTATTAAGGTCTATTACCCATATTCAACATCACATATAGTATCACGAGCAAAGACCATTATGTCATTTTAGAATCAAGAGAATCCCGTTCACAGCAGAAAACGACGAGCGCTGTGCCCGCTACAGTCAGTTTGTTTGCTGCATTAAAATGATTTACCGATGACACACAGCAGCTCGTCAGCTTATAAATTGTGATAAGGCCTCGCCAACAATGGAGCAGCAGTAAAGACAACACCAGATGCTCCAAATGGAAAATTAACGGTTAACGAGCAAAATCTAGAGCTGAGTCTGCTGTGCTGAGCTATGAAATATTAAGCGCTGAATAAATTTCATTGCACAAGTCGTATCGAGCGGATGTTTGTAATTGTTCATTTGTTCATGAACGGTCCACGCCACGCATCAAGAGCGGTTTGGCAAGTGTGCGTGTGGAAATGTTAGCGGTCGGGATTATGAAACGATGCTTAAGGGACGATTTTAGATAACACCCCTCATTGCTACGTTCTGAAAGTGCTTATAGCTTAATGCCCGTATTGGGATCTACACTTACGCTTTAATACCAGTCTCTATTCATCATTTTTCATTACCCTATACGTGCTTGTCTTTGTAATAAGTTTTCCCTATCTCCAAAATATCCACTTAGTATGATCTGCAAAACATTTAATGTTATTTTTTTAGCCACGGCTTCTCAAAATTGTCAGAAATTTGTCTATCACACATAGACCAAAGGCAGTTTGACGTACATAACACACCATGCAGAGAACTCTAAGAATCCTAGTCAACATCATCAATACTTTGGCTAGGTGCCCGATTTTACTTACTTAGGATGATTTTAAAGTAAATCACTTGAATGTATCGATAACCTTACATCTAAAATCTGTGAGTAGATACTGTCAAATGAAATTCGAATACATTGCGAAAAATGACGGGAAGGAATGATTGGTGGTCGAGAATATCAATCGTCATTCGAAAATCCGTTGACGTCATTGAATTTAATTTTAAAAAACATTATCTGAATAGGTGGTACTGTGGTAGTTTCAATTTAAAAAAAAAACATTAATCTGTTGTCTGAAACGAGGAACGAACACAGCACGGCCTGATTAGTAGTTCTGCGCTCAACCACTTGACCAATGGCGCTGTTAATTTAGTAAAATTAGACAAAATTATCGGATTCGGTTAAAGTTACTTGATTTAGTTTTCAATTCAAGATTTCAATGTTTAAAATTTTCAACCATCAACATTTTAATAACGTTATGAATACGAGCGATATAAATATATTGAAGGACCTTTTAAAAATATTTTGTAAACGAAATGTAAGCCACCAGCGGAGGATATCCATCATTCTCAATAATCGATTGTGCACTCAAGGCTGGAATAATTTCAGTTGACAAAATGTATCGGCACTTGCTTTAACTAACTTCATGTCATCGCAAGAGCGTTGAGAAATTATAATCGCCATAAATGGTCGCGATAGAAACATAAATCGATGTTCAGCATGTTCTTTTATTGTAGCGATTGCAATTATATTGTAGTTATAATCGTGTACAACACAAAGGTTACGACACAACGCATATCTTAACGAATGGGAGCCATGTGGAATTTGACTAGTATGTATATTCACAGAGAAAAAATGTAAGTTGAAACAATGTAAATACCGCGACGATAGTTCAATCCACGTTCTAACTGTATTTATAAAAGATGTGGTTGTAAATAATTATTATAGTGTATAAAGAAGGTATTGTTATGACATACGCATCATTCACGCGAAAGATAAATATTTTACTTAT
The DNA here is from genome assembly GCA_018245875.1 of Mysoria ambigua. Classification (NCBI taxonomy): domain Eukaryota; kingdom Metazoa; phylum Arthropoda; class Insecta; order Lepidoptera; family Hesperiidae; genus Mysoria; species Mysoria ambigua. The sequence goes on along the minus strand of DWEI01004195.1, from coordinate 3,757 downwards.
TTATATGTTATTAAGTTTCCCAAGTTACACTATGAATATAAAAATGTTTGTTTAAAATGTTAACTTAATACGTCTTGGTACTCGTACCTTCCCGAGCGCCGAGCGCGCAGTGAAGGAAGGAGGTGGGAGATGCATCTATTTTCACCTTTGTGTCGTTGGTATTATGATGCATGCATTTAAATTGAAATTCGTGATGTAAATTATATTTCATTTTCAATCTGCTGGTAGATATAAATGTAAATTATGTTATCTATATTAAATATATGTTTTATATTTCGGACCGACTCGGAAGTCACTTATTAGACCGCATTGTGCTTTAATAGTTATACGAGGTAGAAGCGAGATTATTGCTATTTGTTGATTTTCACTGAGGCGAGTTTTATAAGTATTTGTACACGAATTAGCCGATGTGTGGGAAGAGGTTAATTATTTATTTACACTTCATTGACTACAAATATATTATACATAAGGAACAAATAAAGAGCTTATTAATGATTTTAATGGTTATTATGTAACTGAAGTACGATGCGATTGCTCCGTTAGTGCAGTGGCTGCAAGCGCGACTGCAGAGCGAGCGGTCCCGGGTTGGATCCCCAGATTGGATGATATTGGGTATAAAATTCCTAATAGTAGAACGGACACCGTTTATGCCCGATGTAAGGTCACACCCATTCCATCGGGAGATATTTAACACAAGTGAATGTTGAGAGTGTTCTGCACTCCTCTGGAAAATAAATACCGGCTTAAACGATAAAATGATATAATAAATACACTTAACAAGTTGTTTTCCTGGCTTTAATGTTTACTTCCTTTACAGCATCCATATAGCTATTATTAACATAATGGCTGAATACTAATATTGTGTAACAATGAGAAAAAATAAGGCAGATTTCACAAAGATAATCTTAATCTAAAATAGCAGAATAACGAAGAACATCAAATAAAACGCGGCTTTATGTATGTGATTTAACATTTTTTTATATACCATTTAGCGTTGAAACTTACTCGTAAAAAATATGTCACTAAGTAGGTTGGCAGTGTCGAAACTCGTATACCTCCGAACGACCCTACATTTTCCACCCTGTCAGAATATGTTCACGTATGAAAACGTACAAACAAAAAAATATATTTAAGGCGAGATATCTGTTACCATCTGTGGGGCCACGAAACTATCCAAAGCGGTTTGAGTAGTGGGATGATTCGTTTTATGGGTGAAACCAATTATATTATTATTAAACAATTAAAGAATAAAAAAAATATCATGGTTATTAATTATATACAATTATATGTAAATGACGTCTTATTGGAAGCATCAAAGCAAAATCTTGCTCAAACAATATATCACCGCAGTTATCGACAGATGTAATCTTGACGGCCTGTAAAGACAGGTAAATCGCTATTGGCGAGCGTCGCTGAACACGGACTCGACGCTGTCGCTGAGAGGACACGTGTCCAGCGGTGGAACAGTGACGGTTGACGCTTATCGTGATCTATATCAACCCTTCTATCATTACACTGCTGGTCTCACACATGGGTCTCCTCTCAGAACGGGAGGGTCGAGGCTAGTCTGCCCCGCTGACCAAGTGCACGATAGCAAACTTCACAAGCATTAGAGAGCATATTTTTGGAGAACTCCAAGGAGTGCAGGTTTCCTCATGATATTTTCCTTCGCCGCTATCTTGATATTTACTTTTAAATATTATAATTTTGTTGATAACACTTTCTCAGACCAAGAAATGTGTCTCGGTAATGAATAAATAAATTAATGCTTTAGCTTTTTTTAATTCTGATAATTTTTGACTGGCTCGTTGGTCGTGTTGGTTACAAGTGCGACGGCAGATCGGGAAGTCCTGGGTTTAAATCACGATCGGGAGCTACTAGATTTTATTTAAATTTGATTTTCTATTTGTGGCTCGGTTTCTGAAAATATGCTCGGTGTATGTAAATAGGCTAACTACCTATACTATACACGGACGTACATGTAACTGGTGAATAATGGGAGTGTTCTACAGTTCTCGGCCTACCTCTTCGGGGTTTATAGGCGTGATGTTTTAGTCATTAATTACGTTATTGTTCCAATGACGACACAAACCTTCTATTACAATCAAAAATCAAGCCAACAGTCATGTCAACATAAACAATATTATGTTAATTTTAATGTTACTCAATGTCGTAATAACTTCATGTCTAATATATAAATATTTCGCGTTCATGTATTTTTCGCGCTATTGAAGTTCCTTTGTTACTTCGTTATATCATTCACTGTAACTCCAGAATATTCCACAGTGGATCAGTTCGTAAAGTTTCGCAGTTATAGAGCTCATCTGTATCCTAAGGGCGTCTAGAGGGCCGGCTAGACGTTGCGTCATTGTTAAAAGAAATCAAAGACAAAGACATATCTACAGTCAAATATTTATGTTAAGAAATAAAGACAGAATTTATAGAAAATTTATTTATTGTTCTTGTGTATTAACAATCATTAAGTTATGAATATTTACATGTACTCGGTACAGGAGGCTGTGGTGGCGCATCTCGGGTCAGTTATTCACAGCAAAGCTCGACAATTTTTCCGACTTATCGGGTGTCTTTTCAAGAGTTTCCGTCACTTCTCACAAGGTCGCAGCGCGAACAGCCGATATAACCGTGTTGACTGCGTAAAAACAACATGATGTGGGTTTAAAATGACGAATGTTGGAGGCGTATCCTAGAAACAGCGATCCTATCACCTTTGAGTATCCATTTACACTGCGCAATATTTTTATACGTTTGTGACTTACTGACATACTACGACTGAAGTGGTGAGCAGATGAGTCTTACTCTTACGCTTTTCACATTATACACCCATGGAGTAGGAGGCAGGAGTATGGCTTCACACCGAGTACTAATCCGGACCGCGAAGTTTTACTAAAAATCTCAAATTACAAAACCTAATAATACCTATTGTCTAACGGCTTTCAAAAGCGCCGTTGTTTTCATAACCCTACAAAACATACCGGAGCGAGTGTAGCGTTACCCGAGGAAATACGTTGATCTTGCATGAATATTCGCTATCTTACTCCGATCGTCCAACACGACACATTGCGTTCCATGTGCCTGAAATATAAATATGTCTATTGTTCTATCGTTGTCTTCCTTATCAATGTATTCCCTAATTTATTTCGAAGGAGCTTAATACACGTTAGAGACGCACTCAATGTAATTGGCCTCAAAATGCCTCACAGCTCTGTGGCGACTTTGAAGCTTTGCCTGTAAAAGTAGAATTTAATTTTAGTTAATTCGCTATCGACCTGTTTGATGGACAGTAAAATTTCATAAAATCGTGTTTATTAAGACTATGCTCGAATATGTACGACTAGATACGCCGATGTTATCAAAAGTTCGTTCTAGTTAAAGAAGAAAATCAGGTACAAATAAATTTTAGGTACGTCGAATTGAGATTGGCAGAACTTAGAAGTACTGTGAGTAAAGTTTATTACACTTGTGCGATGGCATTAACTTTTGGCTTTTCCACTGACGTGCCTTTAGGATTGTTACAAACGATCCATACACTTTTGTAGATCTCGTAATATCCAGTATAACTGTACCGAATATAACAGTGGAAACGGACCTTAATATTTCGATAATTAAGTAGCAACTAAGTATCAACCGAATCACTGGAATGTACCAGCCTATATCTAATTTGTACCAACATGTTTTTTCATGCCAACCCTGTTCTCATTCTAAGTACAAAGTTCGCAATTGAAAGCCATACTGTAGG
>DWEI01004194.1:0-11933 GCA_018245875.1 Mysoria ambigua | reverse complement strand
GAATAAAAAAACGTAACTTTACGCCTGTAATCCCCGAAGGGGTAGGCAGAGGAACACAGAACATTCCTACGATTCACCAGTTACGTTTACGTCCCACTATGGAATAGGTGGCGAGCCTATTGCCATGTATCGGGCACATATCCAGACTCCAAACTACTACTAGAAATTCTAAATTAAAAAAATTTGTAGTGTTCGACCCGGGATTTGAACCCAGTACCTCCCGATTCGCAGTCGCACATGCAACCAACACGACCAACGAGGCAGTCACGATGTTTTGAACAATATTGTTTACATTTTATATGTTAAAATTTTATATATAAAATCATATTAGATACTTCTTTAAATATTTTGCTTAAACATAAGATAATTTATTAAATAAAACTTAAGCTACTTAATGAAAAAACATAAATATATGTAACGTTCCGCGGAAATTATACAGACTGATAAATGTTTGAGTTTATAATAACATATTAAAGTTTAAAAGTCTATCAAACCCGACATTATCGAATTCCGTGTCGTTATAAAATGTATAATCAGCGTGTAATAAGATTCGAAATACATTAAAAATGGATTTAAATTAGGATCTGGCTCCTGGGCAAATAATGTCGACTTTGTAATATTTTTTAAAAACATGTTTCGTTATCTGCATTATTATATAAATATATTACTTGAACGAAAAAAACGTAGCATACGAGTACAAAGACAAAGATAATTAAACATGCCACTGTCAGTTATATGCAATATATCATGAACATGCAAGCATTTATACAAGCAAGACATTACGGCATCGTCTTCTGATTTCCCGTGGACTTAAGGAACCCTGTTATTATTCAATCAATCAATCAATCAATTTAAAACAAAATTGCTTTACCTTACTTTATAATCTACAGAAACATTAAAAGACATAACTATACAAAAATTGGCTTTTATGTAGGTGTTCCTCAAGGTACAGTGTTAAGTGCCTCAACTTATCATTCGCTTCTTGATCTAGTGATCCATTACTCTGTCAATAACAAAACCGCCGAGTATACACAAACTGCTCTAAACGTAACAATGATACCCGCGGTTCATGATTAAATCATTACAAAGTTTAAATATGCTTCTTATCAACTTTATTTTATTTTATCTCTCAGTATTTATCTGCGCGTCTTAGTCGTGATACGTCACGTTCATCACAATCTGTGCACAGACACAGACACACACACAAACACACATTCACGCATATACTTTATTAAGTTATCACGCTTTATATTACGAATTGGACTATTTATATTAAAAAATGAATAAAAAGTGCTCGTCATAGGTATGAAAATGTTATTCGTGTCATGACAACTGTTAAAGTATAATTCGATTTTTTTTGTCTTCAAATATCTTTTCACATTCGCATTGTCCTAAATATATAATTTAAATTTAAACATTAGTATACTTTTAACACTTCTTCTATGCCAATTTTATAGTATTGATTTTATTAATATAATAAGTAGATTATAAATGATTATAATTGAAATAGTTAAACGTGAGATAAACGTATGAAAACTGAGGAGTTAAAAATCAAATATTTGCTCTCTAAACGAGTTTCGCATGGGTGACGTCGAATGGCCGGGTACGGTACAAACGTTCAATTTAGCGATATGTCTATCAGTCAGTTAGAGATACATTTTCTGAGTCTATGTTGTTATGAGTACTTGAACGGCTAGAGAGCATATCGCAAGGCTTTATGTAATGAAATGAAGCCTGGATGCCTCGTAATAATATTTCTCTTATAGTGAAATGATTGTTATGTCATATCTATATGAACATGGCTTATATCTTAGAAATGTATCTCTTCAACACAAGCTTCCCTAAATATGACTGTTTAAAATATATGTAAGGGTGGAATTAATATTTTTAAATTTATTTCTACATAACATGGTGATATAATTGTTCTTGCTTGAACTATGTCTCAATATTAAATTTAAACTTGAGATGTATAATTTCGTACGGGACGTTCTAAATATGAGTATTTAAAAAGAAATATTAAATGTTAGTAATATCTCTATGAAAGTGTATCCATTATGCTTACGTACATTTTAGTTACGAAAGTGATAGTGAGTGACAGTAATGGAGTTGCGAAGAGACGGGCGTGTGTCAAAAGGGTAAGGGCTAAGTACTAAATATCGTAATTCACGGTGACCTCTTGACTTTTGGGTGTCAGTGTAATTGATTCTGAGGGAATCGATTCGCTCAGTCGGGTTATTGGGTTGCTGACTTAAGTAGTAATTATCAAATTGTCTGTTTTACATATTTCAGGTTTGTTTTACATATAACAGATAAATTGCGGTTTTAGAGGCGGCTTATTTACGAACGTCTTTATTGACGAACCATGTCTATAAATATAGAGCCATTAGTACTCATTATTTCATTCTCCTTATTTACTAAAATTAAATTCAGCGATGCGTGTTTCATTACTATATTGTTCTAGAATTACTTTGTATCTACTTATAATAGACTTGTTAACATGCTAACTCAATATTTATTTATAGTGACTTAGCATTTTTTGTTGTTATTATTATTTATAGTGACTAAGAATATGTTTTATGTAAAATTTGAATTTGTAGTTACATTTTGAAAACTAATAGGTTACATTGCATCATAAGCGCAAAATTATTATAATGGCAACATTTATGAAGCATTAAAAAAGACGAAGACCTTTTTGGTTGCGCTATATTTATATTTTATTAACCAGTTGTGAACCTTCGATAGCCTTGTGTACAGTCCCGTTACCAATACAGTTTCGAATATAGTACGTGTTATGATATTTCCATTACGGAAAGTGCGCATACGGCTAACTTCCGTGACGTAAGAAACTGCAATCTTCAGCTGACATTTGTTCTACAGAACGTGTGATGTCACATTGTATCTCTGTATTCTTAATCAGTACACATAGGGAGCAAAAATTGACGATATTTGGCTCGTAATATTGTCATATGTGTAAAAATATTTATATTTAACGTGACATCTATACATCTATACGTCTGTACTCTATACCAATAAGTAAAATTTGTAAATATGTCTATTTGTAATATTGAAATAACCACTTCTTAGTAAATGCATATGGATATATACACGATACATATACCAAAATAACCTATTTTTGTCTGTCTGTCTGTTTGTTCATGCTAATCTCTGAAACGGCTCAACAGTTTTTGACGGAACGTTCACTGACAGATAGCTGATGTAATAAGGAGTAACTTAGGAGTAACTTTTATTCCATTTATAAAGTGAAATTATATAAAATTTGAATTTTTTTTTAATTTTTTATAAAATTTTAATTAATTTTAAAATTATAACAGTTAAAAAAAATTAAAAATACAAAAAAAAATGAAGTAATGTTCACTGTGCATTTCTCCCACCAACGAAGCAATATCACAACGGCTGCCTATCGTGCGGGCTATAAGAACGTGCGAGCGGGCTACTACATCATAAACTAATTACTGTAAATGTAAATATTGTAAATACTGTAATACTGTTAATGTAAAACGACTGGTGTTTCTATCATCCATACGGTGGAAGGTTTACAGAATTCTCTAGCATGTTGCCCCAGTTATCCAGTTGCCCAGTTACCCCAGTTCCCCAGTTACCCCAGTTACCCGAGTGACCCCATTTGTTTTAATTGCTGCTATGGATATTCGGTTCTGTGATAAGTCGATCTGCTGATATCTAATACGATCTACGGGATATTCGGTTAGGATTAACGTAGCCTCCGATGTATAGATCTATGCGTGAAAATTTAATACCTGGTGTTGCATAACGGCAGACAGAACATCGACGAATCCTGATGTTGCACAGCCAGTCAATGTGTGAGGATAACCGGTTACGATCAGGTGGTCAGCGTGTTGCATTGCGTCAGGGCTACGACTGCCTTTATGGATAACCAGACAAAACCAATAGATTAACAGACAGAAGTAATGAGGTCAGTACGATCGACATCTAGAATAGTTATGGAAGCTGACACATTCAGTTCCCCATACTGCAGTCACTTGTACGACAATTGAGTTTGTTATCTTGTGACGACAATAGGTGCGAGGACTAAGGAGCCAGATGAATAATTCTGATATTTTTCATTACATTAATTACATGCAGTACTATTATCAAATCAGTTAACGACACAGTATATGTTGCTTGATGTTTTATGAATGATATGATTTTCAGGTTTAATTTATAAATTATTTTATTGGTGAACCGAATAACCTGACAACAAACCTGTAATCTCCAGTAAGAGGTAGGCAGATAAGTGTAGTACATTCCCGCGTTTCATGGGTTATGTTTAAGATCGACGATGGAAAAGTTGGCAGGCCTCTTACTAGACAATTGGTACAAATCCAAATTCCGAGTTAGTACTAAAAAGTTCTACTAGAAAATCTTAGTTATAGTTTAATTTATCAGAGTCTTATATATATGTATTAAATAGTTGTAGATACGATATCGATACCATATCAACCCTTCTATCGTTTCACTGCTGGAACATGGGTCTCCTCTCAGAATGAGAGGGTTAAGGCCGTAGTCCGCCACGCTGGCCAAGTGCGGGTTAGCAGACTTCACATACCTTAGAGAACAATTTTTTTTTCTGAACTCAAGATGTACAGGTTTCCTCACGATGTTTTCTTTCAGCGTGATAGCAAGTGATATTTAAACTTAAATGCACATTTTTAAGAGGTGCTGCGCGCCTGGGATTTGAACCCGGTCTCCCGGAATGAGAAGTCGAATTTCAAACCACTAGGCTATCACTGCTGTTAATAGATGTAGATTAAATTAAAATATTACATGAGATTTTTGTTTTTTTTTTTTTTCTAAAAAAGGAGTCTCTGAAAATTTAATCAATACCATAAATATATCAAAATAATGAAAACGCCATTACAAGAATGTGACAGCACTATAATAAACAGAACATAAAAAGATATATGTACACTACTGATTGTCCGGTCTCTTAGTTTTACTGTGATACGGGGAACTTGACGTCGATTTGTGATATGAATACAGGAAAACTTACTAACTGACGCATGTTATTCTATGGTGTTGTTTTCAGAATTCATCTTCGTTAGAACCTCACAAAAATGTTTATGAAGAGTTTACCAACGTCTAAGCAGTTTGTCGTTAGCTTTCACAAACATTTTTTAAGTTTAGAACTGTCAATAGTTTTTTTAGTGTACCTTGGGCCTCATTTCGCAATAGAACTTGAATGTATAATACTAATAAGTTTTACTGATTATTAGCGGACAAGTCTGAAGTATTAAGGACGAACTGTCGAAGGCTTAAAGGTTTATTATCTCGAAAAGAAAAATATCTTTACAATACGCACGATATATCCATTAAATATTGATTAGAAAATCGTGCAAAAATTGAGGTTAAACCCTAGTTTAGTACGTAACGTCTGCGCAGTAGAGCGTTCTATATCGCAACAGTTGGCAACACTGCAACCATTCGGGTTGGTAATACCTTGCTGGAAAATAACATGTGAGAAATTATGTTCGGACGGAAACGTGTTTGAAAAAATCTTTTTTTAATACATGCTGCATGCACTTCGGTGAAGCCAAATGGACATACTTATGTTCCATGCGTGTTTCGTGTTTAGGTTGGTGGACCTGTTTTAGTATAAGATCCGAACCAGATACTTCGTTCAGACATGAGGTACAACTGACATGTTCAACATTTTATGAATTATGAAATCGTTTTCCGTTAGCTTGTACACTCGGTATGAATGGTTCCATACACGTGAGAGAGTCGGTAGTTTTCCACACCGGCGTACGTGTATGAAGAGAGCGATGACAGTATAAGTAGCATGTCAAATTTCTAAGGGTAGTGTAGTACACAGGGTCTGCTTACACTGTAAGTATCATATCGTGACAATATAACAATTAGATGAGGTCTGAGCGTTCCAATTTTAAATTGTATACAGCTGGCTTTTGATTTATAATTTTCAATTCTAATCATATTTTTTTCAATACTTTGCTTTAATGATTATTTTGTAGGTAGCTGTTTTATTGTAATTTGTGTTTGATGTCTGTGACTATTTCGGATTTATTTCTCGTCCAGTATAAATTTCAACCGGAAAGTTAAAAAGACTTTATTATTACTTTATATGCCGCTTTCTTGGTCACTTATATAAAACAAATTCGTTATCTAGTTGACCTGCTTGATAACAATTGTATCTTGACATTACCAATACATTTAATTGTTTGATCTTTATTGAGCTGTAAGAAATTCTGGCATGAAAACGCCTTTTGTATTTTGCGATAAAAAAAAATAGGTCAAACGAAAACATGAATTCAAGAATCGATATTATGTTATTCAATTAGATTTCATTTTTTTTTCCAATGAAGTTTAAATCTGAAGTGTCGCAACGTTTCATGTCATTGATACCGCCGACGTCACGTACCAATATTATACGCTTGTTATCTATAATCAAATTCTTTCGTTCATGATAATTGTATGTATATCAATATAAAAAGATTATTTTTTTATAGGTCACCTTTAAACTTTCAGATTTTATTTATTTAAAATAGTACTTTTTAAATAAAAAGAAAACGTAACTTCACGTCTGTAATCCCCGAAGAGGTAGGCAGAGGAACGTAGTACAGTCCCACGTTTCATCAGTTACGTTTACGTCTCACTATGGAATAGGTGTTGAGTCTATTGCCATGCGCCTGACGCATATATAGAGTCCAAGCCAGTACTAGAAAAGGTAAATTAGAAATATTTTTGTTGTTTATGATACGGGAATCGAGCTCGGGACCTCCTGATCGGCATTGGCACTTGCAACCAACATGACTAACGAGGCAGTTAGATTTATAATAATAAATACTTTCAAAATGTTTTATTTATTTGCCTCGTAAATGCCTGTTGGTATTTACAAATATAAATGTTATGTGAGTGTTTTGGTATATTTTTAAATGTTTTTCTCTGTCCGATTTTTGGTAACGGTGAATACTTTAGCAATAGGGGTTTTTTTTATGAAATAAAGTTTTTTTATTTTTCGAGTATTACATTGTTGTCAAGTTGTTACCGATCAACCGAAGTTAAAAGGTTAATCTCGTATATCGTTAGACAATATGAGGTATAAAATGGCTAATATGTTACCAAAACCTTTTCATGCGGCCAGTATTTATATAACCCTGTAATTTATAAAACATTAGATACCTACCTATTCACATTTATTATCTGTATCAGAATGTTACAAATGCAAAGTTAGAAGAGGTGAAGGCTGAATTGAAATCGGAGCTAATAAATTCAATTTGTAATATGAATCACGTACTATTATTAATTATAACTGTTAATTGGTTAAATTGACTGTTTGTGACTGATTATTGAATTGCTGTTAGTAATGGTGTTCATTTTTTAATAGTCCAAATATTATTTTATTATAAAAAATGGTTAAGGTGCAATTATTGTAAGAAATATATTTCACAATTAAGATCAATGTATTCGATATTACTGTCACAAGTAAATCAATATTTTTGTCATTTTTCACTTAAAGGTTCCGAAACATAACTTGAAATATAATATAATATAACTTTAACATACAATAACGTAACCTACAGATTATATTGCAATGAATGTAACGAAAAGCTGTGTTGCCTGTACGAATCCAAATGTTACTGTGTTCACGTCTTTGAATAATTCCCGTTCAATTTCTAAAAGAGCATTCGAAATAAGAATCAATTAACGGTTTTGACATTAATCGTAAATTTAAATCGGATAACCATCTTATAGCTATTATCGTGATTATATACTATGTTGGAACTGTTTGATTGTTTATTTAAAATAAATTTCATACGTTGACATTTTAGGCACATGATTGTTCCGCGAGCACCTTTTTAAACTTTTACCTTGCCCTCTTGGTATTTATCAACCGTCTTACAAGGCCTCGTTTTCTATATAACGAGAATATTTTTGAAATATACCGGCCACTTTTTTAAACCTGAACATCTGTTATCATCAGCTTTAACCTGTATTAGGTAACAACTAGACATTTTCCAATGCGTTCTAACCAGCCACATCCGTCTTTGCCTGTATCCTTTAATATTACGTAAGATTCCAATCATGTTCGCTTGTTTAAAAATAAAAGAAGTGTGGTAATGTTTTATCATAACCAGACCTTCGTTGCAGAAGAATTGTGTCACGTCTAATTTAGCCGCTCACAAGTGATTTATACATTTAAAATAAACAACAAGACAGCTGCTCGCGGGACAAAGCCGCGAGATTTGGTTGGTTTAAGCTTAGATATTACATAAATCTGTGACCACAGACGTCTGCGCATGCAGACATTACATAACTTAACCTTTTAGTACAGCGTTTTGTAACGAGTAGCATCTTAAAGGCTGTAATAGATGTTGCGTTGGCTTTCGCTCACTCGCTCTCAACGCGACCTCATGACGCCTCGTGACCTATCCGTTCTACATGTTTATGCACTATACGTATGTAATAGATGGCAGCACTGATGCAAGTTTAATATTGGCGGGATTATCGTTGGGAAGGTAAACTATTATGAAACATTTAAAACCGTTTTGTATATAGTAATACAAAGTAGTACCGTTTTAAAAAAAGGACATCCGTTATAATACAAATAGTTGCGTTATTATGTCAATAAAATTACCGCGTCTCTAAATAAGGTTTGTTAAATTTACAGTGTAAATAATACTTTATAACTGTGCACGGCAAATATAAGATCAACGACCCACCTGTTAAAAAAAACAAAACTAAGAGTCCATATGCATGCAAGAGCAACGCTCTTTCTTCGAGAGGCTCTTGAGTGCCCTCTGTCGGTAGGTAACGAGTTCCAAGTTGATCATATTTAGCATAAACTTGACCGATTTCAATCTCCATTACGTACAAAACATCCGGTAATACCCAATAGTATTTCGATGTTATTTTTCTATGGAATTTTTACTGCTAGACAATTTATGGGTATATTTGCTTAATAAAACTTGTAAAATTATGATAATTTTATTGTCCGTAATTAAATAAAGGTCTTAAATCTAAATAATCATCTACCCCATTTCATCCGTTTATTTCGAGGGTTTGGCTTGGATTCTACTGGTTCTACTTAGTCAGTCTTTGTCAGGGGCTGGATTTGAGCAAGTTACTAGTAAAACGTTTCAGTATCGGGACGAGAAAAACTGGCAGACACACAGACAGACAGACAAACAAAAAGAGTTGCTTTTCATTTCTTATATTAATATAGATATTTCCCAGATATCGCGTACAATAAATTTTAAAGTAATACTTCGGCAATAATAAACTAATTATTCGAGAACGCATATATAATGTTTCTCGCCCACAGACGTACATATTTAAATTTTCACAGTTTACTGTGATGTTTTATAGCGTCCGTAGGTTTCATAAGTGTTACTAATACATTATATGTATTACATCGTTGATTATATTACGATTGATAATATCCAGGCCAAATAAAAAACGGTGAGTAAGAGAAATCGGTGTGCCGATAGTACTGAGAGTTACCAATTGTATTTGAAAAAAAAATTGAAGTACACAGCTGAGATTCGTTGAAGTTCATTGATAATTATAGTACTACACCATCAAAGTGATATTTATAATGGTTATAAGTATGTAAAACGATAATGTTAAAGTTTCGGATAATAGTGAATATTCCAAATATAGGTTTTTTGCTGTTTAGCATAACTGTTGTATACCGTAATATTTCTGACAGTTGAACTATTCATCTTCGCACCTCCCGTGTTGGCATATCATAAATTATCTCACAAATACATGTTTTATAAGTGTATGAATTCGCTTAAAGTGAAATGTACTTACGACCTTTTTGAACGAATACTTCGCTGACGTCATTGAGGTATGGAGGATGATAAAGGAATCAACAAATATGGTATGATTTTTATGTCAACGTAATTTAAATTTGAAAAACGAATTAACGTGTGGAGTGTGTCGGTGTGTCTTCTTGAATTATGGGTAGTTGTTCTTATGAGGTGTTCTGAGTTTAAAAAAATTTAATTACATGTTACATGTTAATTACATGTTAACTGCCGCGTTGGTCGTGTTGGTTGCAGGTGCGACTGCCGATCGGGAGGTCCCGGGTTCGATTCCCGGGTCGAACATTACGAAATTTTCTAATTTAAATTTTCTAATAGTGACTCGGAGTCTGGATATGTGCCCGATGCAAGGCAATAGGCTCACCACCTATTACATAGTGGGACATAAACGTAACCGGTGAATCGTGGGAATGCTATGCATTCCTCTGCCTACAGGGATTACAGGCGTGAGGTGACGTCGTCGTGTGCAATTACATGCTCGTATGAGTGAGAATTGTACCTAAACCTTTATGTTACTCAATCCTTGTTGGTATCGTTAAATAGATCGACATTTTCAAATTGATCATACTTTAAATAACCTCACTACCTGAGTACGCGTGCCTTCATAAAGTTTATTTTTTATCAATTGGTACGAATATTAGTAAAATATTTTAAGGGATTTTTTTGATACATTGGGTTGATTTGTAGTATTATCAGTAGCTGCAAAAATAAAGTAATGTATTTGTTAACATAGTAATGAATGAATTGTTTGTGGTTTTAGTTGCACAAGTCGGAGATGTATTTTGACTTTAACCATGACATGAGTGACAGGTGTCTTTTTAATTTTAGCGGTTAATTGCAAAGACTTACATTACAACTATGTCTCAATGGTTTTCTTCTGTCTGGATATAAAAAAATGCTTACAGCAAAAATTTCAAATTATCTAGGCGGTAAAATATTTAAATTATTGTCTGATTATCAACTAGATTTTCTCAACTAAAACATTTTAACACAAAAGAAATTTCACAACAAATCATTTAAGATCCGGGACTCCATTAGCTTTTTCAGCGCTCAATTTAAATTCTATTTGTATTTTTCAAGCGTCTAATTCCGTAGCGATTTTTTGCTGGATTTTGCAATGATCGCGTTGGATGATGTTGTAATTTTCAAAGGAACGTTTCAGATAAATGTAACCAGATTAATTTGAATATTGCTTAGTTGCTAAGTTTTCGTGTGTAAAAAATGTAACGACTCAACAAATGGGATATCGGATTGTCAAGGAATTTTCGTACGCACAGTGATTTTGAAATATTATGGAACTACAGTAACCTTGTCGACGCGGAGTACTCGAGGTTTGTTATAATGTCTACGAATTAAATGCAATAGTAAATGAGTATTTTCTAGGCAAGCGTGTTGCATCCTTGACTGCATCTCGCTCTCAATCTGGTCATATACAAGACAAACTGTAGCCTACTGTTAAATAAAAGCAGGTGGCAGACACTTATTGCCGCTGCGCGGTATTTTCTTCCCCGATCACTTGCTTCGTGGAATTTCGAAGGATGAACTGCAGAACCCTCAAACATTATTTACCATGTACTTTAACGTAACATATTCGGGAACTTTCTTAAAAGGTAACTTCAGTGAAAACTCAACACACACCCCGTTTAATACGCGATAACACTAACTTATTGTCGATATCAGTTTTACAGGAAACACGTAACGCACGTCTGTAATCACCAAAAGGTAAGCACAAAAGTGTACGGCACTCCCTTTATGATAGTGACAATAGGGATAGATAGGGAAAAAAAGTATATTTGTTTATTTGTACTAAGACTGATGTTTGAGTATATCTTGTAGCTACACATTTTAAAACGAATATATTTGCAGAACATATGATAGACTAGCTCGGTTCTGTAAATAACTGTGCAATGTATCAAGAGAATAGTACCAATTCGAACCGCCATATGTCAATAATAAAACAGGTGTTCTCTATATGAATAACTTAATAGCTCTCATTGTTGAAGCTTAAATAGACCAATGGCCATTATCCAGGACACTGATTCTTGTTAACCACAGAATAGATGAAAAATAGAAATGTCATTATAGTAAAATATCTTTTTATTTATTTCA
>DWEI01004193.1:0-11933 GCA_018245875.1 Mysoria ambigua | reverse complement strand
TGTAACCGGTGAATCGTGGGAATGTTCTGCATTCCTCTGCCTACCCCTTCGGGGATTACAGGCGTGAAGTTACGTTAGTAGTGAATAGTAAACATCGTAACCGCCGTAGCGAAGAAACCTGTACACCTCACGAGTTCCTCATAATATTCGGTACGCCGTGTGTAATGCGCCTATCCAGACTTAGATCGGATGACGGATAATGGCTTTAGACGTTCTCATTCTGTAGGGAGACCAGAGACAACACTAAAGCTATAATGTGATCAATGGTGATAATATTATTAATAATCTCTTAGAAACTATTTAAAAACGCTTATAGGATTTTTCTCACTTTACGAAGACGCTGAACGGCTGAACGAACACACAATGACGATATTACGCGGGTCCCATGTCATCGCGTGCGGATTGTATTAAACTGTATAACGGTGAATCGATATCGTTGATAATGTAAACCTTACAATTACTGTAAAATAAAGAAAGTTTTTATTGAATTTTCTAATTGTTAAATTGTGTTATGACAGGTGATGCTGACTGTCTCGTTGTTCGAAGGGTCGTAAGCGCGACTGCTTGTCGAGGGGTCCTATATCCGACCCCACAGAGTAGTGCTGTTGGACTGTTGTAACTGGAATGCTTCAATCGCAATATGCCCAGCACTTATTCCACAGTGGAGCTATCACTCGGGTGAATCGTGCAAATATACTACATTCCTGTGGCTACCTCTTCAGCTAATATAAACGTGATATTACTTTTTTAGTACCTATACTAATCAGGGTTTGCATTTCTATTTTATATTGTTTAATGAATTATATGTTCTTCATCGATGTGCAATTTTTTTCATCAAATTTACTCGTATTACCAATTGAAACTGTATTAATACTTAGTTCTGACATTAAAACTTCAATTAATTACGACTTCTTTGTAAAATCGAAAAGAAATGAATTGAATAATGTAAAAGAAACACGACAGAATATGTAAGAATACACATAGTTGACACTCGGTGCTGTCTGTCTGTCCTGTAAGGGTGCCGGTGAGATAGTAAAATAATACAATTAATAATTTGAATAGCACTAATGTGGGGTAAGAGTACGGCTCCAATGTTCTCGAAGTTGATTTGAGTAAATTATTTTATTTAATGTATGGAACATTACGCCTGCAATACCCGAAAAGGTAGGCAAAAGAGACACATTCACGTTTCATTACTTACGTTTATGTCCCACTATGGAGTAAATGGGAAGTATACACCTTGCACATATCCAAATTCCGAAGCAAAAAGGCAGGCGCCAGGGGAGATTGATTTAAAGTCTACAGAAATATCAAAAAATACTCTTACTTCAGATGAACTTTCCTGAAGACCAATAGCTAATCCCTCTAAAACACTATGCACGAACAAAGCACATAACAGTCCAATGATACCCGACGAACTCTTATTGCACGGCGCCGTATGGCTGACATGGCACATCCTGGGATTGCCAGAGTCTCCACAACATCTCTCTCTCATTTCCCCATCCGCAAACCCCGTGTCACCCAGAAGTCTACTCGTTTCACCGGCGCCATACCCTCTATGTATATTGTTTGTGGCATGTCCATGTGCGCCGTAGAAAAAGTGAACGATTTCGTCCACCAAATAAACTAAGAAGAATCCAATACATAGCATTAATTCCGAATATTCCGGCAACTTTTCCCTCGCCTCTGGCAGCATGTGTATCACGGATGTCGAGAGAAGAACGCCGCCACCGAAGCAGAGTAGACAGGAAATGAGGAGCGGATGCCTCTGTCTTGCGCTCGCTGATACGGCAGCTGGTATCATACCCGCAACAAAGCTGCCAAGTCCAAGCGCCACCATTGCCAAAAGTTTCGCTGTTGTCAACTCCATTTTTATCAATTTAAATCACTACAATTTTCAATTTAAATCACAATTTAAATGTAATATTGATCTGATGTATTGTACACGGAAAACACGCTTCTGGTACACGCAAAAACAGTTACACGAAATCACAGAAGAACTTTAAATTGTTCAAAACACATAATTATTCATCAGTCGCCGACCACACGTCGTAATTCACAATATCTCAGTGCGTAAATGCATTTTACACAATAAAACCGAAGCCGATTGACCGCCAATCTTGTACAGCGCACCTCAAGCTTACTTCAAAAGTAAGGAAACCGTGATATCTTGTATTGACACATAGTTATCACAACGCTAGCAAACACACGTGTGTACAAGGCGATAGTATCATAACCGATTCACATTTAAACCGTCCGCACAACGCGGCGTTGCGGCGGGCAGTGATAAAAATGGTGGAAAAACATGTTACAATTTTAATATACGACGGAAACAAAGACACAATAAGGTCGATAATCGAAGGACCAATAAAATCGCGCTATTCTGCTGGGTGTGTTACTCCATTATAACTTGAGCCTCGTCTTAAATGGAATGATTCGTTTTACGGGGTTTTTCTAATTTAGGTTTGTTAGTAGTGACTCGGATTTTGAATATATACCCGGTGGAACGTAAATGGAACTGATGCGTCGTGGCCGTGTAATACATACATTATTCTGCCTACCTCTTCAGGAATAACATGCATGAAATTCAGTTAAATTATTTAAAAAGAAAGACCAAAAGCAATGATTGTGTAATTTATAATTAGCAAAATATGAGTAATAAACTTTTTAATTCGTAACGTTTAGGTATTTCTGTGATTATAAAATTAGCAATTTAAAATCGATAATTCTAAGTTAATTAATCAAATATATGTGCATTTAATATTGGAATTTAATGGTATTACGTATTGGAAACTGGGTAAAATATCGATATGATATTAATTAATCTAGAAAGAATATTTAAACTTAAACACGAACATTTGATGATGGGCCTAGTTATAATGGTATTCAGTAAGGTCACTAAATAAAGTATTTCTAACAGGGAACGTAGTAATAAATAGTTATATTAAAGTAAAAGTAACTTACACCACCGCTAATGAATTATTCATAATTTATTACATGTATAATAAATTATGAATGTATAATATTAATAAGATAAAAGGAGACGGTATTTAATGACCAGAACACCCAAAATTATGTATTATTTTTTTTAATTCAACCGAAACTTTTAAAGGTTTTATTTTAAAAAAAGCAGACAAGCATTAATGATTAAACTTGGAACTCTTGGAGGAAACATTTCGAACAAATATTGAAAATGTTACAACAAAACAAAGTGAATCGTGTCAGAAATACCAAAATGACATTAATAAATTTGACATTTGCCTTATATTAATAGATGTTCATGGAGATGGTAAAATGAACGAATTATTACAGAAACATGGTTGTGCTAATGTCTTCACCATTCCCGAAGGACTCAAGGAACTTATGTCTGACATCTCCCGAGAGGTAAAAAGAAATTATTGATTTCCTTTGGTCTATTCTAATTTTTTGAAGGAGTTAAAGCTTTCCTTAGAAATCTTTACTGGTTTTATATAACTTATGTTATGGAATTACAGAGCAGACCTTATTATGTGCTAGGAGTTTTCTGGAGCTCCGTAATTGTAACCGAAACTATTCGAAATGAAATTATATTCGTAACCGAATTCGATAAAAAACATCGGATAGGGGCGGTAACTTATGACTGTTTGGAGACCATATGAGAAACTAAAAATACACCCAAATCATTATCTACTTGTATTTTACTTTTAAAATTTCTAAAATAACGTCACGACAGGTCTGTGCCTAGTTTGGCAGAGAACACCGAAGCAAATATCACATTCCTAACATATCTGTCGCGCTTCTTATACATTCATCAGAATTCTGTAACTATCGTAACTAACACTATCGGTAACTAACACTATCCGAAACTAACGGACTATCCAAAATAATTCCATATCCGTTATATCCTTTTTAAATATCACTTAGTTGGTACTTGATTCTTTTCATTCAAACTACCGCAACCGCATCCGCAGATTAGTCCAACCCGACAAGCGATAATTTAAATGACGAATTTAAACTTGGAACACGCATTGACGCGTTTATATTACACTCAAATATATCCAATGACAGCATAGAACATTTGTGAAAATGCAAAATATTTCTTAACAAACAAGCATTAAAGTGGCATATTTGCTTGTAGGGTAGATAACGGTAATTCAACTTTAACACGCGAACACGCCTTAACCGAATGCTGTGTTAACACGTACTAACAGCGACCTTGACTTCATTCCCACTAACATCCGGTCTGATTACAAGGATATCAAAGTCGATTGTCACAAATACGTGTCTCATTAATTGTAGTTTTCTCCTCCTTATTTAGGTTCATAATCAGCTTTTGTTAGCAAATTATTTATAACACACTTTATAGGTTTTAATAGACTTATCCGCTAGCTAATAATCGAGACCACGAATCATAACTCAGCAGTCAAATTGACTAATCACTAGACCAAGGAACTAGGTGAATCTTTCATTTAACTATTAAACTTCGCCAAAAACTCTTTAATTAATCTAGACGTATACCCCTCAACACAGGTTCTGCGGGAACAACCAGCGAAAATCTACGATTTCATTGCGAACTATTTATCAGTGCTTCTAATAACTCGTGAGCATGGAATTTTAGCTGTCAGAGTCCTGGACGACTTGTGCGATTGTCGTCCTTCTGTGGAAGAGCATTTGTGTGAAATTGGGCTGACAGGCGAGCAGGCTGCAACTGTAGCGGCTATTATAAAGGAAGAAATCGAAAGCTTAGAATCTGTAGAAGGGAAAGGTAAGAAATAGAATACTCTGATTTATTTCCTTAATAATTGTCATAATTATATTAATGTTTTAGCACTAAGACAATTATGTAAGATATAATTCCAAGAATGTAATTACGTAACTTCACGCCTGCAATCCCCGTATGGGTAGGCAGAGGAATACAGAACAGTCCTACGTTTCACCAGTTACGTTTACGTCCCATTATGGAATAGGTCGTGAGCCTATTGCCATCCATCGGGTTCGTAACCAGACTCCGAACTACTGCTAGAAAATTTTGTTAGAAAATTTTTTATCGACGCGGCTCTGAACTCCGAACCAGACTAGACTCCGAACCACTGCTAGAAAATCTAGTTAGAAATTTTTTTATCGACCCGGCAATCGAATCTGGGACCTCCCGATCGGCAGTCACACCGGCAATCAACACAACCAAGGAGGCAGTCGAGTATAATTACCCAGTAATAAATATATTACAAACAAATAGGTTTGAGCGTCTGATAATCTACCTTGAGATCATTTGCAAAATGATATTGCAATTGCAACATAATCACTCACAGCTAAGCGAGTCCTCTTGTGTATTTCGTCTGAGGGTAGCGTCTACATTGCACTTGTTTCTCACAATGACGTGTGATAGTTCTGTCATATTTGTTTAGATATTGAGTAGCTCTAGTGAAGGAACAAATCCGACTTTAATTTAGGGATATTTTCCTACATACATACATACATATCTTCACGCCAAGTCCCTTACGGGATAGGCAGAGAGCACGGAGTGTTTAATATCTCTATCCTTATAGACCTGTCGCGCATCCTCCACATTCATTACTTATAATTTTCGTATATGTATTTCGTATATGTATTCACTGAAAAAGTCTTTTTCTTTTTTCAAACTTTAAAACTAAGTGCAACATAAATGAAAGCTTTTTTAATTTGAGTTCTGACTCAAACTAAGCATAAACGAGGCCCTTCCGTACAATGCAATCTAAACTGCTCGACTTGAAATCATGTCAGTTAGAGAGAGTCAATCCGTGTCGGGGTTGAGTGGTGGAGTACAGGGCGTCGTAAGAAGCGACTAAGCCCGGTATTGCGCAGTCAGTCTATGCACTGCTAAATTCGTTGATAACTTATGGGCGGTAGCATAGGTAGTGTAAGATGCTGTGCTTTACGCTCCTCAACCCAGATGTCTAATGGGAATCATGGGCATAACTTCTCAGGGGCGGTCAGGCATTGGACTCCGATAGGCTGAGGATTAATAAATAAGTATAATCACCAACAAAAAGCGGTTTGCAAGTATAGTACAATAACATAATACATAAATGCATTTGTTGGGAAAGTTAATATTACAATGAATATAATGAAATATGAAAATGTCACAGAATCGGTTCGTGAAGCTCAAATAGTAAAGCGCGTACTGACCAAAGTGATTCTGGATGAACCTGAAACGGCCAAAGTGTGTCAACTAGCGAGGAACGCTTACCGGGATTACTGGTACAGGAAGAAGCTGCTGGAACAGGTTAGTTAACAGTAGAAGAATCGTCATAGTATTGACATTAGATTTTTATAAAAGGGAAACTGATTGGGAAATGGGGATATAAAGTTACGCAGAACATCGATTGTTATGATGAAATGGGTTTTGTGACTCGTAATATAGACGTTCCAATAAAAAAATACTACATTGTAACATCCCCTAATTCATTTGTGCAAATAAACCTGAAATCAACGTTTTAGCGACCACATGCTATGGAATTTTACAATTAGATGCGCACAAACACCAGAATGAAGATATAAAATTAGCGCTATGGTTAGGTCACGGTACGTTCGTGTACTGGAAAGAGATAATTCTTTGAGTGTTTAACTCTTTCACCGGATGTTATCGTTCTAGACGTTGAAAACGGCGCCGGAGGAGGCGTGGCAGATCGCCGCCGAGCGCACGTTACAGATATACAAAAGCACGAAACCGTCGTTCAGCGAACTTTCCAGAGCCACGGAGAAGATACAGGTGCCTGGGTACCATATGTTTTCAATATGATTATGCTCGCCACGCCGCTTACAAGGCATCGCTAGTAACATAGTTTATATCAACGAAATTTGATAAAATTTAATGTTAGCTGATTAACATAATATATACTTTAATATTAAAACATTAGGTAACATCTCACATAATCTGTCGGTTGAAAACGAGACAGTTGATCATCATGATCACTATCAGCCAAGTCCACTACTAGACAAAGCCTCCCCGAAGGGTTTTGTCAACAATCCCCACGCCGGGCTCACTCGTTCGGCGTCGTAGGGCACGAGACGCTTTTCATATATACATTTGTAAATTGAGCCATGATGCTAGCCATAATGCGTTCAGATAAATGACATCGTCTGCTATGCCATAGCAACGCCAAGATTCTAGGGGCAATGTTAGGGGCAGTGGATTCTTGCTTGACAATTTCGACTGGGCAATTTAATTTTAGTACTAAAACAATTATATATGCAGGCAGCTTACAGAGGATATCACGTGCGACGCAATCTTCTCAAACATCTGAAGCCAAAGAAGAAAAAGGGACCGAAGGTGTCACGTCTCGGGCCACCGACAGACATGGCGGCGTCGAGAGAGATCGACCTGGGACCGCTTATTGTGAGTGGCCATGATATATGGAAAGTCGCTTGTTAGAACTTCTCTTTCTTTTGAGGCCATTGTCATGACCAGCCAGTCTATTATTGAATTAAAGTTGTTAATTGATTAATGTAATATCCCTTAACATATAGGTGATAAAAGAGTACTACAATCCTCTGCCTGCCCCTTCGGGAAAATATAGGCATAATAATATGTTACGTTACTCAACAGCAGAAAACATAATATTCATATTATGTAACGAACAAAATGTTACGTGATTGCGAAAGTTACATGCCTAATTTTAATCAAAGAATTCTTCGGTAGGTCCAAACCAGTCTGAAATCAATAGAAACCGAATTACAGATTTATACAATATCTGTCTACTCCCTACGCTAGTAAGCATAAGCCTAGTAAATAGATAAGCAGTGATTTGCGACTATAACGAATACAATAATATAGTAACTTCACCAATAACAGCTCTGTATTGGACCTTTCAAATTTTCTTAAACTTTAAATTACTCTATTCCGTAAAATTTGACGGACACTCCAACATCAATGAACTTGAGAATGTTTATTCCCTTAACTGCATTGTTACAGGACCTCAAAGTGCCAGAAGATGACGTAGGAGTCATGTTCGATGAGCACGCCGTTGGAAACCTCGGGCTGCCCTACGACCCTCAGAAGGCTCTCACTCACGTCGAAGACACCAAGTCCGATGTGGTGGAGGAGGAGGAACATGGCGAGCGCTCCAGGGCAGCCAGCCGGGTGACGGAGCTAAAGTCCACGAAGAGTCTGATGGAACCTTCCCAAGCACCAATGTCAGAAGCAGCCTTAAAGTACCGCGCCAGCAAAACTCCGAGCATTTCACAAAGCACCACTGCAACCGGAGGTACCTCAAGATTGAATTCTTATTGACCTTACTTTTACCAGTGACAAAATATGTGTCAGTAATAGCCTAGTAATTATTTAGAGATTAAGTGAAGCTCCGCAAGCGGTCGCAGTGAGTATTGGAAATGTCGAAGGACCAGCATTTTAATCATTCAAATGCAAGCTACTTATGACACTTATTCCTAGAACACCAAGTACAGTATATATATTTCATCCTTCAGTTCGGGGTCGCCAGAGCCGCATTGCAAGTATCCCACCAGAACCTACTCCTAGACACAGTCGCCTGCCTAGTCAAGTACCATCAGGACATATGATATCCTTTGCCGAGGTACGTAACGAAGTCCAGTGCAGAATTTTTGCTGAATATTACTCCACATACTTACTGGCAAAATAATTTAACTGTCTTTCTCTGCTATATTTCGTATGGTTAAACATAGGAGATTATAAACAAAAGCCAACATTCATTCCAACAATTAATATCGTTAAGAGAGTTATCTCAACCCATCTCCAGGTACCGCCTGAAGTTATTCCTGATGTAAGTCGATCTAAAAGCTTGACGCGTGAATCGAGCGAGGCAACAGACATGTCCTCGGAGGGAGAGTCGCAAGAAGGTCTGGAAGTACCCGAGGAAATTCCAGGTGCCTAGTTGAAAATGTATTAAACTTTTAAATACTTAACATCACGGCTATGATCTCTGAAGACATAGGCAGTGGAGTATAGTATACTCCCACGTTTCACTAGTTACGTTTTAATTCCATAATGGTATTACTGGTGATAGTATTGCCATACACCGGGCACAAATCCAAGCGCGAAGCCGCTACTAGAAGTTTCAAGTTAGAGAAATCTAATATATAGTATCCAATCCGGGATGTCAATTTAAGACCTCTCAATTGGCAGTTGCGTTTGCACCCACTAGACCGACGAGACACTGAATCTTACTATCTATTGTATTTTTACGCTCGGAACTTCACAAAGTCAATGCATTTGTGATGTTAACTTCTACTCCACAACAGATGTCGCTGTATATTAACTACAAATAGCTCTTTTCGACATTGTTTCGGTTGTAATATAGTATATACGGTTGATAATTGGTTTGTCGCAAACGTGCGAAGAGATTTTAATGAAACTTTACACTTTATGTAGCCGGCGGCTTTCAAATAACATGACACCGTAAAGCATTTGATTGACACAAACATGAACATGCAACATGGACGTGTGACGACAGACGCCGACGCCGCGGACGCGGACAGCGCGCCGACGTCGGCGCCCGGCTCCGCGCCGCAGACTGGCGCCGCGGACGCGGACAGCGCGCCGACGTCGGCGCCCGGCTCCGCGCCGCAGACAGACGCTGAGGACGCGGAGGACGTCGTCAGCGAGCAAGAAGACGGCTAGTGCAAGAGTGTTGGCGAGAGTGTTATTATCTTGGTTCAATATTTTTATTTCTTTATGGTGTCTTTGGAAAACTGTTATTTCTTGTTTCCGGAAAATAATAATTTTGTTTTGTGCAAAAATAAAAAAAATGTCGAGTCCTTGTTTATTGAATGTGTTTTATTTTAAAAGGAATTTTTTTATTTTTAAATGTTCCTTGATGTGTTCGGGAATGTGTATTAATACTGTTATTTAGTGATCTCTAAAATATCTGAAAATAATTAAATGTGCATTACCTACTTTCCAAAAAAATATTATTTCTTTGTTACTTATAACTTCAGTCAAATTTTTGTTAGTGAAATAAATGTTGTATATAATTACAAGCTGTTTAATTTATTTATCTCGTTTTCTTTAATACATTGTTTTTTTAATGAATAGATACTATCCACCAATTAACATTCGGTACCGACGGTAAACAAGAGAACGGATAAAATAGATTTGAATTATGTGTATGCAGATGTGAAGATAACATGAAATGTAAAAAGAATATAATATGAATGTGTAATGTAAAATTATTCAAATGTGTTTTGAATGAATTAATATGAACCATCTAGTATTTTTATTATATTTAATCTACGTTCCGTTTCACCATTGCATTGCCATCTAGATTTTTAATATCAGTATTTGAGAAAACGTGTTATTTAGATTCATATACATGAAAACCTTTGCATATTTTTATTAATTTAGTACGATGAGTCATTTACAAAATGAAGTAAACGCAGACGGCAAGTTGTCAATGCCGGAGGGACTACCGGAGTTGATGACTGATATCTCTAGGGAGGTACATAAAGTGTACTAGAAGTGTGTTTTGATAAATAAATAAAATAATTTTGACTGTGCTAAACAAGGTGTGTGCCGTAGCAGTTGAAACTCAACAATTTAAAATATTGCTACCACATCATAGACTTAATACATAAATAAGAATATTAGCAGAGTTGTCTTTGATATGAACATTTAAATCGGCCAAAAATTTTAAAATATCCCTAGATGGATAAAAATCTAAGAATGTTTCCGAAATTATATACTTTATTTAATAAATAGATATTAAGTAATAAACTACTTCAACTGATGTGTATCATAATTACAGCAAGTAGCAACAATTATTGTTGTAACAACGAAAGTACGCATCGTGGAGAAACAGTGTAGGGCTCTCACATGTTTCCCCATAATGTTCTCCTAAGTGCTATAAATCTCCAAACTCTTATTTCGCTATACGCAGACAGACTATAACCTTAGCCTTTTCATTCTCAGAAGAGACCAAAGTTCAGCAACGAAATGATAAGTGTTAATAAATGCATATGTAATCAAATGATATTTCCGTTTAGGTACTGCGATCACAACCAGACAATATATGCCAATTCGTCACAGAATACTTAGCAGCGTTGTTGGACGCGCGTGAAGCGTTATCCATTGCTTGCAATATATGCGGAGACATTTGCAGCTGCGCCTGTATCGCAGATATGGATTACGATTTGCATTGTATCGGTCTAAGTGTCGAAGATGTGGCCAAAGTAAAGAACATAATCCAGGAACATTTCGATAAGGATCAAGGTTTTTTTTTGGTTTTGAATATTGTAGTATTATAGCTACATTTTTAGTCTCACTACCTACAGAATATAATGTATGTCTACCGTAAACTAATTGTATTGTAGTAATTCGCGTTTTGGTCCCAAGGGTGTGATCACGCCCGTCATCCCCGAAGAGGTTAGCAGAGGATTGCAGTACGCTCCCACGTTTCACCAGTTACGTTTACTTCTCACAATGGAGTGGATGGCCAACTTTAACCACACTCCGGGCCAATTCCAAAAAATCTAAGAAACAAAACTCACTAATGTCCGACCCGGGGTTTAAACACTTTATTTTGACCGTAGTCAATTAAAACATAGTATATAACATATATGTACTTTACATCACATTTTTAGTTAAAGAAGCCAATATTATGGTCCAGTTGACGAAGCGCACCAGTATTACCCCATCTCAACTGACTGAAGTGCGGGATGCCATACATAGAGCTTTCAAGCGGTGTTTAATGAAACGCAAGGTAAATATTGGGTATTAATATCACACCCCACACCATATTGCTAACTCGATAGAGTAGGCAGAGAAGATCGACTGCCAAATATATCTATCCTACCCTAGAGACATTATCGTTATCATTTAATATTTAATATTGACTGCCTCGTTGGTCGTGTTGGTTGCAGGTGCGGCTGCCGATCGGGAGGTCCCGGGTTCGATTCCCGGGTCGAACACTACAAAATTTTCTAATTTAGATTTTCTAGTAGTG